>CM050526.1:41457218-41474718 GCA_027563665.1 Antrozous pallidus
GGCACTGGTCTCGAGCAGCATGTCTGGTGTGCAGCGGCTGCACATTCCGTGCTCCACCTAACTTGAGTCTCCTTCCCTCCCCCCCCCCCCCCCACCAGGTGATGAAGGTGGAGAATCAGAGCTTCTGGGAGAGAATCTTCCGCTTGAACCTTCTGTTGCCAGAGCGGAAAGGAGTCACTTGATAGTGTGGCAAGTGGCGTACGGCAGTGAGTGAGCCTGGGGGCCACCGGTGGAGCGGGCATGCCGCCTCCTCTGCATGGTTCGTTCCCTTTCCTCTCTCTAATGCTCTTTGTGAGCAGAGAGTCACCACGTAATGTGTGAGCATTCTCCCTGTTAACTTTACATTGTAAACTCTTACTGCAATACAGGAACTAGCTGTGTTACTGCACCAGTGTTATAGGCAATTTCAGTATGTTATGAACAAATCAAAGAGTGTTTACTTTCTACAAACTGGTGAATTCTAGAAAGCAATCCAGATGTGGTTTATTCTGCCACAGCGAATGTCACTCACTTTAATGATGGGGTCACTTTTTAGCTGTCACTAATAATGGAATTAATGGAAACACTTGATAAGTGAAACTGTACCGTTAAGTACAGTCATAAAGTTTTCTCCCAATGTATTATAAAACTGACACAAATTAATATCGGGTGGATTATCAGGATTTATCTAAATGTCCCAAGAGGGCTAAAAGCTAACTGTAAATTACTTAACTTTCACTTTCAAGTCTGAAAAATCTTGTTTATATGATATATAAAAACTTTGTTTTCATCAGATGGGGGGGTTTTATATTAAAGAAATTAAGACTACACTATTTAAATAAATGTTTCCTATTTCTGACTTACTAGACTCTAAAGCTTATGAGGCCTGCTTCTCTGAATGTGCTGAATTTTCCCTGAGGCAAGTCTCACTCGTTTTCATACTAACATGTCTGAAAGTTTGTACTGAGAAGGCTAAAAGGATAGGCATCCACAGTGAGAGGATTTTTAAAAAGGAAATTGTTTTGGATTCTTTGTATCAGTGGATGGTGATGGTTGGTTGAGTTTTTTTCCTGTAAAAAATTTACCTGTTTACTAACGGTTCTTGGGCTGCCCTAACCAGTTAAGAGGAGTGAAGCTGTATTGGTGATGGAACGTGGCCAAATGGACTGAGAGAGGCATTTGATTAGGAATGGTCGTTTCTCTTGTTCTGTATAAAGCTACAGAACCGCTTGCACTTGATATTTTGTACGTAACTGACACAGTTGAGCTTTCGTGCTCTTGGAAGATTAAAATGCCATCGTCAAAGAGGAAAACGAAAGACAAGACGACAAACCACAATACCATGGAGTGAACATTGACACATCTTTTCACCCTCGAAGCCCATTTAAAAAGTAGATAGAGTCTACCCTGTTTAACACGTTTTTAAAGAACGATTATGCTGCAGTTTTCCCCTCAAGCTTCTTGAAAATGTGTGATTTACCATTTTTTACTCATTACTTTAAGCAAAGCTAAATATGAATGTAAGTGCTATTCCTAGAATATAAACCTGTTGGGCGACGGCCTCTGGCCAGGCCCATCAAAGAGAAGAAAGCAGACAGACCCGTCTCAGCGTCTGCCAGGGGCTGTTTGTGAACGCGTGGGAAGGTCGTCGTAAAAGCACGCGTGTCTGCTTCATGTACGTGACCGGGTGGGTTAGGAAAGACGTGAGGCCTGTGTTCGGGAGGAGGCCTCCGGGGCCATGTGGCCATGTGTCGAGCACATTGTGTACACGGTAAAGCTGGCTCCTGTAGGCGATAGAAGAAAAACTCTTGGTAAAAACTGTATTAAAAGGATCATGTTCTTGCTTAAGCTACATACTTTTCTTCAGGGCACCAAACCCTAGGCCACCTTTCCAGCCCCCCCCCCCCCCCCCCCAAGGTTTATATTCTTGTAGCATTCTACTTTGGTCAAGGTAGAAACGGGAGGAGAAAATGCTACCAAGTAAGCTTCTTGCAAGCAGCAGAGCAGTTGATGTGAACTGCCTGTAGCTTGCACGTCAAGGGCAGAAAAGCTTGAGTACCTGGGGTTGGTCTCTGTAAAAAAAAGAAAAAGAAAAATTACCCCTGTTGGAAGAAATAAAGGATTCCGGGAATTTCCTCATTTTATTGCGCTTCGGTTGTATGTGAGGCTGGACCACGGGACCCTGCAGCCAGCGCCCCTTGCTGATCTGCAGGCTGGCAGTATCGTGCCCATCGGCCTGGCTCTGATCTGACGGTAAAGGCAGGCTGCACCCCCTGAGGCAAAGGGAGAGTGTTCTCTAGGAACTCGGTTTTGAGAGCATTTTTCTCGAATTCCTGCGGATCTAAAATTTTAAAATAGGAATGAATATCTGAATAGCTGCAGCTTACTGAGAGTGTACAAGGTTTTGAGCACAACATATGCAGCACATAGCTTTTCCAGTGAAGTGCGTTTGCATAGAAGAGGTTAAAATGTCTTCTCTCGGTTGCTAAGGGGTTCCTTTCTTGTAAAGGTCTTCCTGTATCGAGAGCAGACCCTCTGCAATGGCTGCCTTAGAAACGTAACAGAGCAAAGCGGTTGTCGTGTAACATTAACTCACTAAAGAACGCGTGTCTTGCAAATGCTGTGGAATTGAATATTTATTTCCTTGTGAGTATTATGACCGTTACCAAAGGACTCGACCAGATTTGGGGCTCTTCTTCACTGATCATGTTTGTAACATGGGGAGAGCAGAGAGAACTAAATGTGGAAATCATAAATGCTTTTTTAACAGGGTTATGCTGTTGTATAACACAAACTGTCTTTTTCTTTCTCTTTAAAAAATTAAGTTGTTATTATCAATGTCATACATTTCTCAATATTGGAAGATATATTTTAGCCATTTATGTTCTGAATTTGTTTTTTGTCCTAGATATTTTATCCAGAATTTTACTTGCCTCTATCATCTGAAAAAATGGGTTCTAGATTGTCCTGCTTTCTGTCTCTTGGAGGCTGAGGCTTCATTTCTCTGAGCAAAAAGCTCGTTTAGCAATGTAGTTATTTCAGTATTTATTTCTATTATGGAATCCCTGGGGTTCGGAATGTAACTTTGTACATGAAATATATATAAATATGTATATGAAACATGTATGAGGTCCAGTGTGTTTTGTTTGTTTTTGCCTTTCGTAGGAGACTGGGTTTTTATTTGACAGCCTGATAATTAATCTTCCCCAATCAAACATGTCATTTCTGGGGGACTTCTGCCATGTGACACTAGCTGGAAGTGAGCCATGGGGAATACACAAAGGACACGCCTGCTGGCTCACGTGTTCACATGACATGTGAGTAATAGACACTAGGGCTTTCTAGAAATGTGGGTGTGCTGAGTAACACCCCACACGTGATACTATGGCATGCCATTTGCCAGATCACTCAGTAGTAATAAGCAGGTGCAGTGAGCCGTGTGCTTATTCGGGGCCCACTGGCCTGGGGGGACTCTGGAAGGATGATTGTAAAGGAATCACGTGGCAGCGCCGTGTGACTCCCTGCCCCAGGCGGTGGTATTGAGAGTCCTCCAGGGCATCCTGTGCAGGAGAAATGGGAGTTTCTGACGTGATAGAGGTGGCCCTGATGGGCATGTGAAGAGGACAGTTCACTAGACAAAGGCACAGCCCCTCTCCAGTGAGGTTGGATGCTCTAGAACAGTGGTCTGCAAACTCATTAGTCAACAGAGCCAAATATCAACAGTACGATTGAAATTTCTTTTGAGAGCCAAATTTTTTAAACTTCTAACACCACTTCTTCAAAATAGACTCGCCCAGGCCGTGGTACTTTGTGGAAGAACCACACTCAAGGGGCCAAAGAGCCGCATGTGGCTCTCGAGCCGCAGTTTGCTGACCACGGCTCTAGAATATAATTAATAGCCTGGCCCATTCCTGTCCTTACTTCCCTGCCCCTCAGTCTTCTGGCGCCTACTGAGGCGGCGTTTTGGAGACGGGTGAATTCTTCAGCCTCATTCGGTCATCGTCCTGACCCAGCCAGTGTCCGGGAGAAGGTGGGGGAGATCGCAGGACAGGAAATGCTCATTCTGGTGGGGTGGTGACCAGGCAGAGGGCTGGCCTCACACTGGGACGGCTGCCTGCAGTCCCACCTGGGGGCGCATTGTCTTGCACACAGATACTGCCCAAACCCCAAGCGCTTCCTGGTCCACCCCCAGGCCTCCTGTGCCCTGACATCACAGGAGGCATGGACCGTAACTGGCTGCCGTGGCCATCCAGTTGGAAAAGGCTTTGCAGTTAGGGAACTTTTCAGAAAGATTTAAATATTTGGTAACGACTGCAGATCAGTTTTAAAGTCAGTTCCTGTACAGACACAGTGGAATGGAGGCAGAGAAGGCTGTAGGCCTGTCCCAGCTCTACAAGTCACTGACATAACACCCCAGAGTCACCCAGAAAGTCATCAGACTCCACCCAGACCTACTTACTGAATCGGATTCTCTCGTGGGGTCTGAACCCAGGCCTCTGTGAGTGTCAGAGGGGAGTGAGCTGTGTGGCTAAGGGGGAGGGACACTGTTGAACATCTTTGGACCTTAGCTTCTCATGAGGTAAAGGGAGGTGGCTCGTCCAGATGATCTAAATAAATCCTAGCTCTGGTCCTCCCTGGCTCTGCGGCCGGCTCTGATTTGCCTCGGGTGTTGTGTGCACAGGGGCCACCCACACCTGCTTGCAGATCAGGTTGCCCAGTCCCCGAGGAGGCCCAGGTATCGGGTGGGTGGGATTTGATTACTTAGAATTTCCAATTTATCAGAGTGACTCTGTACAAAGGAGCCAGATGGTTGAGCTCCTCTCTTTTATGACCAAGCAGAACATTGGCTCCCGCCCACAGGGGAGAGGTGGACCAACAGCCCCAGGTCCCAGGCAGTGGGGGAGGGGATAGCAACGTCGTTTGAAAGTCACAGTTTCCACCTGGCCAGGAGAGGGGGTTATTTCCTTCTTTCTCTCCTCTAAGGACCATCAGACGTGTATTTGGAAGGCAGCCTGCTCACCACTGTGCCACCAACGCACCCCTTCAGACGTGTATTTGGGGAAAAATTTCCCAGGTGATGGATTCTTGCACTGGGGACTGAAGAGCAGCCCAGATGGCTTCACAAACATCTGTTTTTCCAGAAGACGGCCTTCATGCGTTCTTAGCTGTCATTGCCAGCTCATGGTGACCTGCCAGCAGGCTCTCCCCACGCTCAGCCCTGTGTCCTTTCCGTTTTGATTCATGGATAATTGAAGCTTATGGTACTTTGAACTTGCTACTACATTAAAAGCTGAAAAGAGACTATTTCCTCTCCCATTCATAGAAGAAAGCCATTACCCTTTAGTTGTTATCATGACTAGCTTGCATTTACATAACATCTAGTAATCTTTCTCGAAGTATTTACTTCATAAACTCAAAGGTGATTTGCAGAGCTACCCTTTGGAGTGTGACCATCCTCGGGGAGGTAGAGGCCGGTCACAGGAGGGGCCCTGCCCACTGGTAAACAGGTCCAGCTGAGATGAGTCAAGGCCCAAGGTCCTCACTGGGAAGAAGAACCAGCTTCTACTAGATCTCAAGTCAGGAGACCTGGTTTGAATCCTGGGTCTGCTGTTGTCCAATTTTATGGCTCTTCACTATCACTTGGACTATTGTTTCCTTACTCTGAAAAGTGCAATCCCCTGGCCTGGGTTCTTTTAAAAAAAATTTTTTTTTAAAATGTATTTTATTGATTTTTCCCAGAGAGGAAGGGAGAGGGACAGAAAGTCAGAAACATCGATGGGAGAGAAACATCAGCTGCCTCTTGCACACCTCCAACTGGGGATGTGCCCGCAACCAAGGTACATGCCCCTGACCAGATTCGAACCCAGGACCTCTCAGTCCGTAGGCCGACGCTCTATCCACTGAGCCAAACCGGTTTGGCATGGCCTGGGTGCTTGTGATGACTGGGTGAGGCAGGGACGTGCGAGCAGCCGGCAGCCACCTGCCCCTCGGGGGCGCTCAGCAGCAGAGGTTCCCGGGAGCCAGGTGTGTGGGGAGGAGAGAGACCCTCGGGGAGCCTGGGAAGGAGACACGAGAGTGAACCCCAATCAAGCGGACGGCTGTCCATGGCAGCGGTGGGTGAACACCTGAGAGTGGGGTGCCGTCTGCTTGGCTATCGCGTAATGTGGTGAAAACGGAAAAACTCTTCGTGCTCATTTAACCAGACGGTTCTAGTTCAAGTCTGTGTAGGAAGCGGGGGTGCCTTGGGCCCCTCAGACCTTTCAGGGAATACCTTTCTCTGTTGCCCCACCAGCGTAATTTAAGAACAAGGAGTGTCCTGTGGAAATTAAACATAGAAGGGGACCATATTCATTTTATTCCAGTGCAAGCACAAAGAGGGAAAATGCTTCAACATTTTTAGGTGTCATCAAAACATTTATTCAGTACCTGTTGCTCATAATGCTAAATGTATGACAGTTACACTCCTCGTCACTGCTTATAAACAGAACAGACATGCAGGACTAAATAAACTATTAACAGATGCGCAACAAGGTGTGGACTGGTAGCAGAGAGTTTATGGGCTGCCTACAAGATGAAAAACTTGGCGTTGCTCTGCCCCCGCAGCAGTGCACACCCCGTCTGTTAAGACCGATCCAGGGGCAGACACAGAGAGGGGCGCTGTCTAATGGCATCTTCTTCAGTCACAAAGGTCTGTTTCTTCCCCTAGTGAGGCCTCCGTTCCTTTTCTTTCTTTTTTTTTTTTTATTCATTTCAGAGAGGAAGAGAGAAACATGAATGATGAGAATCACTGCTCTGCTGCCTCCTGCACGCCCCCTACTAGGGACCGAGGTTGCAACTGGGCATGTCCTTGATCGGAATCAAACCCAGGACCCTTCAGTCCCCGGGCCAACACTCTGTCCACTGAGCCAAACCAACCAAGGCCTCCATTTCTTAATTGCCCTTTTTCATCCAACTTACTTTCCCTTGCCTTCGGCCAGCCCAGCCAAGTGACAACTCCGAGAGTGAGTTTTCAGCTGTTTGCATTTAGCCTATTGGGCTGCTGTGGGCAGAGGCGTTTGCAGGCAACCTGTCTCTGTGTTGGAGAGTTTACCTGGAGCCGGAAGTAAGAAACTAAGCAAAAATTGGGCATGTTCTTCACCAGAAAAGATTCCAGCATTGACCCTGGGAGGCATCTCCAGCCTTCGTCCTTCCTGGAGGAGCCTGGCTGGGGAGGAGCGGAACTTGGGCAGGTGTCTGCAGGCTCCCTGGGCTCCTCCAGCTGAGTGTCTACCACACCCCCCTAAGGCCTCCTAAGGCTGTGTTTCTGGGGCCTCCGGTGGCAGTCCTTTCTTCCAAAGACCCTATGATAAGAGCCCGAAGTCAGCCAAAACCCGTTTAGCTCAGTGGATAGTGTGTCGGCCTGCAGACTGGAGGGTCCTGGGTTCGATTCCGGTCAAGGGCATGTACCTTGGTTGTGGGCACATCCCCAGTGGGGGGTGTACGGGAGGCAGCTGATTGATGTTTCTCTCTATCCCTCTCCCTTCCTCTCTGTAAAAAAATCAATAAAACATATATATTTTTTAAAAAGAGCCCTAAGTCAGCATTTCAAAAGCCAAGTCTTGATAAAGGAGTAGGTTCCAGCCCTTCCCTGCCACATCACAAGTCCGGCCCGCAGCTTTATCTGTGGGAGCTGGGCGTGGCTCAGGTGAGTGCCAGGCCACTCCTGGGGTTGCATTCTTTAAGGGTGCAGCTGGGGTTGTATGAACTCGTAACCTCCTGCCCAGCCAGATCCTTAAGGGAGGGGATTCATGCAGCCTGAACCACTTGGTAGAAACCAGCTGCTCTGTCTGAACCCCCAGTTTGTCCCTGAGGCACTAGGCACCCCCTCGGCGCCCAGCTTTTCCTTCCTGGACCTGGGAAGAAGTCCCAGAGTCTACAGTCTGCTCTGGGACGGCAGCTGAGGCTCGAGAGGGCTGCTCCCCAGGGTCCCTGTGACGTCACTTGGGGTGGGCAGAGAAGAGCTGAGAGGTGACACTTCATTAGGGAGATCCGAGGCTTCCCAAGACCCGTGGTCGGCAAACTGCAGCTCGTGAGCATGTGCGGCTCTTTGGCCCTTGAGTGTGGCTCTTCCACAAAATACCACAGCCTGGGCGAGTCTGTTTTGAAGAAGAGGCATTAGAAGAAGTTTAAGTTTAAAAAATTTGGCTCTCAAAAGAAATTTCAGTCGTCGTACTGTTGATATTTGGCTCTGCTGACTAATGAGTTTGCCGACCAGTGCCCAAGACCACTCCTTCCCAGAGCGGAAAGAGGTTGGGCCAGGAAGAGCACTGGCTGGGAAGCTGCCTTGCTGAGCAGCGGGCCCGGCTCCCTGGAACCAGGGGTGCTGTGTGGGTGCTGGGGCTGTGCTGGGGTTAGCACCCAGCCGGCTGGCCAGCCCCTCGTGTCTCCCCTTCCTTCTCCCTGGGCTGTCACCCTGGCAAAGGCCAAGCCAGATGAGAGGGGGCCCCGGGATCGGACTGCACCGGCAAACTGGTTCACTTACTAACAAGCACGCTGCGGCCCAGAGCAGCTGTTCACAGCGGCGGTTGGACTAGAACTCGTGCCTCGTGGTTGTGCTTATTCTGCTAGGCCACCCCCAGATTCTTGTTGCCCCAGGTTCTTCCATTCCCCAGGAGCAGGGAAAATGGCTCTTTTCAGCCTCCCCGCCAAGCGGCGGTAGCCAGGGCCCCAAAGGGAAGGCAGGTGGTCAGAGCCGGGGCCTCTGCTGAGGTGAGGGGCTGGGCAGGTGAGGAGCCAGCAGCCAGGGGATTACAGCAAAGGGGGGGTTTCTGCGCACCCGCCTCTGAACAGGGCGAGAGGAAATGTCTCGGAATCGGCTTAGTGAGTTGCTTCAATAGAAACTTCACCCGAGGCCGATAATAAATGAGTTACATAACTCAGCAGGTCACAGCTCTAACTAAGCCCTTTATAGGCCATCAATCCACGTTTATTTCCTGGGTTTTATAACCGCTGCTGCTGCTGGAAAGGAAAAAGGAGGGGGTGCGGATTAGAGGGAGAAGCGATGTGACGGGAATAAATCAGTGCACCGGTCTCCTGGCCCACACGCCCGCCACAGCTTACCCTGGGGGGCCGCCCCAGCTGCTCCCAGCAGCCCCGGCTTCGGGGGGCTTTCTCGCTGGCCCTCACCTCTCTGTCCTGTAAAATGACCAGTTGGACAGAAGAGTTCTAGGTCCCCTTCCACTAAACATTAGGAGCAAAAGAGTGGGGATGACATGACGGCTTGTTGCCTCACCCCCCACCAGAGTTAGTTGGGGGAAGGGGAGAGAGGGAAGGGGGAGATGCTCACACATTAATGGGGGCAGTAGAGGGTCCAGAGGAAAGAGAAGGCTGGCCAACTTGGGGGGGGTGGGGGCAGGGTTGCTGAGGCCAACCTGGGTAGGCAGGGAGCCTGAAGGACCTTCCCCCAGCCTCCAGGGGCCACCTTCCCCCAGCCTCCAGGGGCCACCTTCCCCCAGCCTCCAGGGGCCACCTTCCCCCAGCCTCCAGGTGCCACCTTCCCCCAGCCTCCAGGTGCTGGGGTCCAGAGGTGGCCCTGTGTCAGGACACAGCACACAGGCACGCGCGCGCACACGCACACACACACACGCACACACACACACACGCACACACACACACGCACACACACGCACACGCACACACACGCGCGCACGCGCACGCACACGCACACACACGCACACACACGCGCGCACACACACACATGCACACACACGCGCACACACGCACACGCACACACGCGCACACACGCACACGCACACACACGCGCACACACACGCACACGCACACACACGCACACGCACACACACACGCGCACACACACACGCACACACACACACACGCACGCACAGCTCTGGAGAGGAGGGCGGCTCACAGCATTTGCCATCCTCAAGCCCTGAAAGGGCTCAGGGCTGCTCCCGGGCCCTGATGTGGGCATAAACATCTCAAACTCCCGCTGACAGGCCCTCGCCCCTTGGGGTCAGGGAGACTCCCGCCACCCGCAACACCACTCGGAGCTTCTCCTTCCCCAGCCTCCTGTGCAAAAGCCCAGCCCTGGTCCCACCGCGGGGCTGGGAGAGAAGCTGGTGGGGGAGGGACAGTGAGGTGTGGCGTCGGAAAAGGGCAGCTGGGTGGGGATGGAACAGCCACAGGGACGGGGCCCTTTCTTGGGTGAATGGCGGCGGGGTTGCCTGGCCCCTTCCTCAGGGGCCTGGGCCCAGAACTTGGATGATGGGTCAGGCCTTGGGTTCACAAGATAATAATTTTGCGTGTTCATTTAGGAGGTTCTGCTTCGGCTTAACACTTGGAAATGTTTTTTAAAAGATATTTTCATTTCAGATAGGAAAGGAGAGGGATAGAAAGATAGAAACATCAATGATGAGAGTCATTGATGGGCTGCCTCCTGCACGCCCCCCACTGGGGAGCGAGCCCACAGCCTGGGCCTGGGCCCCGACGGGACTCGAACCCTGACCTGGTTCGTAAGCCGATGCTCAGTCCCTGAGCCACGCAGCCGGGCAACACTGGGAAGTACTTTTCCTGCTGCGAAACCCGGTGAATTCAGCAACGCTGAACCGGATGGACAAAAGCATCAGCTACCTCTTCTGTCCGAAATAGTTCTAAGATGCTCAGAGGAGAATTTTGATGCCTTGAGAACCGGAAGACATGTGGGGGTCATGTGGAAATCACACGGAGTCTATAGCTCAGTGAATTTTTTTAACGTGAATATACCCTCGTAGCCAACATGAAGTCTCTCGACCTTGTGGGTTTTTTCTTTTTCTGTTCCAAATACAAATTTGACGAAATAGCACTGAAGGGTAATTTGTCTTTAGTCTCTTAAAGGGGCAGCAAAAAAGGAAGTCCCACCATGCATCATTCAGTAAAGACCTCTCCTTATAGAAGCTTCTCTCAACCCAGATCTTGCTCCCTTCTTCCTTTCCATTCATTCCTTTAAAAATATTTATTGTGCAGTCCTGACCAGTTTGGCTCGGTGGACAGAGCATCGGCCTGCAGACTGAGGGGTCCTGGGCTCAATTCCGGTCAAGGGCATGTACCTTGGTTGTGTGCACATCCCCAGTAGGGGATGTACAAGATGCGGCTGATTGATGTTTCTCTCCCATCGGTGTTTCTAACTCTACATCCCTCTCTTCCTCTCTGTAACAAATCAATAAAATGTATTTTTAAAAACATTTATTGTGCAACTACCCGATTAGGCGCTGGGTCCAGAATGATAAACAAGATGCACTGCTCTTGATCCTTAAGGCAGCTGCAGGGCAGGGGTTCCCCGCTGGGCAGGTGGCTCAGACCAGGGTCCTGCTTTTGTGGCAGGAGGGGGTCCCGTGGGAGGCACGTGGTGGAATGTATTTACTGGGAATATTTAGAGTTGATATTTTACCTCTCTAGACTACCTACTCTGAGATCTAATAGGAGGTAAACCTCAAATTCCATGCTGCCTCTATTTAACTTATTTATTATTTGGGGATATATATATATATATATATATATATATATATATGCTTTATAACATTTAGATGTACTTATCTCAGTAAACATATGCCAAATCTGTTTTTTAAAACGGGCGCCACTCTGATGATCACTGCAGAAGTTAGGTGTCCTTAAAGGAGCATCACAAGTTGTGTGCTTGCCCATGCACACATGTTCTGTTCAGCCCATGACGTTGCTACATAAGGAAAGTATTCCTGGACTTTTACGTGTTTACTCCACTCTCCTCGTTCCTAAATCCCATGCCCGGAGAGCCCCACAAAATGAAGAAGGGAAACCCAGCAAGGGTTTTCTCTGAATGACAATGCGGCCGAGCGATTCCAGGCCGGGGCGCACTTAGTGGTGTGTCGTTGTTTCAGATGATAAAGTGACAACGTCTGCTACTCATGCCATCAAGGGCCTGGAGGAGGAATCCTGCCTTCCTTCACTCCCACATCTCCCCTTTCCCAAATGTACAAGGCGGTTAGGTGTCTCAAATACTTTGTTTCTGTAAAACCCAACGTGTGTTTCTGTACAACACAAAGCGGCTGACAAACGTCTGTCAAACGTGGGAATGAATGGAAGCCTCCTAGCTGTGCTACTCGCCCCACTAGCAGGCTTCCCCGATCGTGCTGGGTGAGCCCCTGGGAAAAAGAAACAAGCAAACATGAGCAGTTTTGTTTGTGAGGGGGAAGATGACCCTCGGAGCAGGTCTAGCCCTAGTGGAAGACTCTGGAAGTCGGTGGAATCAGGCCTTTGGGGGAGGGGTTGGGGAAGCCGCTGCAGAAGGAAGGCCTGCAGCTCCCCGCTCCCGGAGGGAGAGGGCACGGGGCAGGGAGAGGGGAGGGGAGGCGTCAGCATGCTCCGCCCTGCGCTGTAGGGAAAAGGTAAAGATCGAGGAAGAAACTTCCGATCCAGACAAAAGTCTCCCCTCGGAGAGGCCCTGGTAGACGGAGGCAGCCGCTACCTGGAGACTCAGCACAGCTCCTTTTGTTTCTGTTCTTTTACACGAACATTCTTTTCCATCACTGTTTACATCCCTGTTTTGTATCAGTTTCAGGTGTGGTGTGTAGCCTAGTGGTTAGACATTTATGTAACTTTGAAGCGATGCCCCCAGTAAGTCTAGCCCCCGTCTGACCACCCACAGCGACTGCTATTGGCTGTGTCCCCTCTGCTGTCCTTACCTCCCATGACTGCTCTGTAACTACCCATTTGTAAGCCTTAGTCTTCATCCTTTCCACCGGCCACCCAACCCCTCCCACCCGCAGCCGTCCGTCTGTCCTCCTATCTCCGAGTCTGCCCAGACCCTTTTATCAGGTCCGTGGATTGTACTCAGCCCAGCCTGGGAGTCCCTGGTCCTCTCCCCTCCCCTCCCCTCTGCTTGCCCTTCCCCCACTCCCCCTGCCTCCCTCCTCCCCACCCGGGGCTGCTTCCTTCCAGAACCAGCTCGTGTCCGGGCTTGTCCGGGCTTCCAGACGCAGACAGGAGCCCCGCCCTCACCCAGCCTGACCGTGGCTGACGTTTGGGAGGTGCTGGGTCCCCATTAAACAGGTGCCTGAAACGGAGACCCAGAGGGGGAGAGGGGTGTAGTCCCCCAGGCAGTGCCGGACGGGGTCTGAGGGCCCAGGTCTGTCCGCTGGCCTGGTCTTCCCCCTCCCGCCATAGCGCAGTAACCTGCGTCGTCCTGGAGCTGGGTAAGCCGGCAAGGCAGAGCTCAGGCCTGGGTGTGGGGCCTCAGCTCTGGGGGGCCAGCCCCCGGCCCTGGGGAGGAAGCGGTGACTCATGGGGGACTCGTGTTTGAGAGGAGACATGGAGCCGCAGCTGCTGAGGCTAAGGAGCACCAGGGCCCGAGCTGAGGGCAGGGAGGGCTGGTCGGCTCCTTCCCTCAGCCCCACACCTCAGTCAGAGCTCGTCTTGGCCGTCCCCGCCCCTCTGCACAGGGGTCCCCGCCGGGGCACCCTGAGTCTGTCTCCAGCCCTCTCCCCTTTCTCAGATGCAGTGAAGGGGGCCCAGTTTCCCACACATGCATCTCCCAGGACGGGGGCGGGGGGCAGGGGGGCCTCTCCTCCCAGGGCTGCCTCCAGCCTGGAAGCCGGGCCCCCACTGGGGAGACAGAAACCCCAAGATCGTCTCAGAAGATCCTCACGTGCTGGTCACTGCATGTGCCCACTCCACCCCCGCCCGCAGCGGGGTGTCCCGGCCCGGAAAAGCCTCGGAGAGAGGGACCCCGGGCCGGCCTGCGGCAGACGTCGGGCCAGTCCCAGCTTCTTCACGGCATCACCGCCGGGCCCTCAGGCAGCCGGGCTGGGGTCCCCGGGGGACGGACGGCTCCGACAGGCCTCACCACCCCGGCCTGTGCTGCACATTGAGGACACTTAGCAACACCCTCGGCCTCTGCCCACGGAGTGCAGGACGCGCATCCCCCGCCCCGGTCTTTTTAAAAACGTATCTCATTGATTCCTTACCGAGAGGAAGGGAGAGGGACAGAGTTAAAACACCGATGAGAGAAACATCGATCTGCCGCCTCCTGCACACCGTCTACTGGGGATGTGCCCTTGACCGGAATCGAACCCGGGACCCTTCAGTCTGCAGGCCGACGCTCTAGCCACTGAGCCGAACCGGCCAGGGCCCTCTCCCCAGTCTTAACCAACAACGCCTCCAGGAGTTGCCAAATGTCCTCCCTGTCCCAGAGCCGCCAGATGTCCGAGCCCCGGCGCCCTCTCCCTGCTGCTGCCTCTTGGCGGGGAGACCCCCCTCGGAACCGCTCCCGGACAAGGCGCCCCTCGGTGGGACACGGGCGCTCGTTCCCGAAGTCGCTGTTAGGACACCTGCTCGCCGGGAAAGCGCCCCGATCCAGAGCCGCCCTCATCCCCCTGAGCCCCGGCAAGGCCGGGAGCTGGGGCTGGCTGCCCGGAGCGGAGCGGAGCGGGGTGCGAGGGCGGGGCTGTTGGGCGAGGAGGCACCGTGGCCAGGCCCCTGCCTGCCCGGCAGCCCCGAGGCCGGCGACAGTGCCCGCCAGGGCTGATCTGGAGCCCTCACCGTGCAGGTGGGCGGCCCTGCTCGGCCAGCGGGTGGCCGTGGCCTGCAGCTGTCTCTTCCGGAAGCTGTTGACCGGCTGGGTGACCGCAACACCCGGACACACCGGCCCCTGAAGGCAGGTCGACCGGCCTGAGGAGGCGGCCTTTGGTTCCGGGTTCTAGAAGGTGATGGCGGCGGCGGGGGGGGGGGAGGGGGCTTCAGGACTCCAGGAGCTTCCCTCTGCCTGCTCTGCAGCTCGGGGTAAAGACACCTGGAACTCGGGGCCACGTGTCAGCTCTCTGGGCCTCAGTTTACCAGTCTGTGAAATGGCAGACATGGGCCGGATGATTTCTAATAACACATGCGTTGCGTGTCTCCCAGGTGACAGTTTTTACCTGCATTTAAGTTATGCGATGCGCTGTGAGCTAGGCACTGTGATTGTCACCCTCACTCTACAGCTGAGGACGCTGAGCTCAGAGAAGTGAATTAACTTGCCCAAGGTCACACAGCCAGGAAGTGGAGGGAGCCAGTCCTGTATCTGGGTCTGACCCAGCAGACGGCAGTGACTCCGAGAACCCAGGAGAGGGGTGGCCGGGTGACCTGCGGAGCGAGGAGGGCAGGACCACGCCCCGAGGCCGAGTGGGCAGGCGCTGACGATGACTCAGGTTTGGAGCCCGAGGGGCGGGGAGGGAGGCGGTGTTATTAATGGAAACAGGGAAGTCAGGAGGAGCAGGTTGGGGGCTGGAAGATGACAAGTGCATTCTTGGAGGTGTTGAAGCTGATTTGCTACGAGGGGGACATTTAGGTCAAGATCCAGTTCAATTAGGAAAATTCTGCACCTGCTGCCAGCAGCCTTCAAACCCGGCCCCCGGCTGAGCTGCCCGACTGTGTCTGCTGCAGCCAGTGCCAGGCCCAAGTTCAAGTCCCCCGTTGACCGCTGGGGGGCGCCACTGGTGCACAGACCACAGTGCACCCACCAGAGTGCCCTCTGTAAGGTCGACCCAGGGGGACAAGGAGGATTCTACCAAGCCAGGCCCCTTCCCCCCATTCCATCCCCCCCCCACACACAATTCCATCCCCCCTCACACACAGAGGTTTCTTCCTTTTTCAGGGGCGGGGGGAGAAGAAGGGCTCACCAGCCCCTGAGCTGCTCATCTCCCCATTCCCCCAGGCACCCCCAATGCCCTTTCACAGGATTTCTGTCGATGTTAGAACCTGTAGGCGGGAGACTGGGGGGAGGGGGGAGCCCCCTTCTCTGAGTGTGCACTGGGGACCAGCGTGGGGGACACCTGCCGGCCCAGGCACTGCAGGCGACCTCGGTGGCCACGGAGCCTAGGGAACCAGACCCCAGCTGTTCCGAACGCGTCTCCCTGACATTTGCGTCAGCAGCTCTGCCCTTTGACTTTTAATTCCTGGAGCGGAGGGTGGAGGCGGCCTTGGCCATCAGCGCTCGTTATCTGCAATCCAATCCCAGCAGCAGTTACGGGGTTAGGCCTGGCCGCCCGCCCTCCCCTCCACTCCCCGCCCCCCCCCCCCCACCCCCCGATTTACGGCCTCGGTCTCTGTGGGAGAGGCAGGGCACGAGTGGTTCCACTGGGGGACGCGTGCTCCCTTCTGTCTCCTGACCTCCGGGAGCAGCGAGGAAGCTGATGCTTCTAAGAGTGCGGAGAACGGGGGTGTCCCAGCTCTCAGCCAGCCGGCCCGGCGCTCCCCCAGGCCGGCGTCCAGCTGCATCGGGGCTTGTTGGGACGTGGGGCGGCCAGGCCCGGGGGTGCTGGCCTCCCGGCTGCCAGGGTTAGGGGTTCTCAGAGGGAGGGGGCGGGTTAGCACTGAGAAGCCAGAGGGGCACCCCAGGCCCTGTTCCTCGCCGGTGTCCTGTGTCCCTCTATATTTGGCTTTGGCCACACCGACGTGACGTGCCGGGCAGAGGGGCGGGCGGGCAGCCGGAGCCCCGACGTCTCTGGGGCCTGGGCTATTTTGGAAGCCGCCTTGAGGGCGTTAGGGGAGGCAGGGGAGGTGTGAGGGAACATTTCCTCCTGGCTGGGGAGAGGGCAGGGTGTGTGGCCAGACTTGGCCCCGCGGCTGTTCTCAAAATTCCCTGTACGGCTCCTCCGTGTTCCTCGGCTCAGGTTCCGGGGGATGCCTGCGCGGGGCTGGGGGGGGCGAGTCTGGGCAGGAGCCCCACCCCCTCTCCCCCTGGTTTTTCCAGCTGCTCAGATATCACCCCTCCGCTGAGAACAGCCCTCCAGGCCAGGTCCCCTCCGCGTCTCCAGCTTCCTATTTCGCAGGTCACTGGCATTTCCACGAAACAGCCTGGGACCGGACTGGCCACCGGGTTTCGTTCTGCTGAGTTAAGGACGTTAAGGCCATGTCAAAGGAGAGGCCCTTCTTCTTCTCTCTCTCTCTCTCTCTCTCTCTCTCTCTCTCCCTCCCTCCCTCTCTCTCTCTCTCTCTCTCTCTCTCTCTCTCTCTCTCTCTCTCTCTCTCTCTCTCTCTCTCTCCTGTTCAGAGTGAATAGGTCTCTTTATGAAAACCTCCCTATATTGTCCTTATTTTTTTCTTTTCATTTTGCCACAAGAAACAGCTGGCCCTGGGCACCTGGTCGACGAGCTGGTGTTCCAGGAACTGCTGGTCCCTGTCACTCCTCTGCTGGCCTAATGCTAAGGGCAGCCAGCAAGGCAGGGGGAGGGGGGCTCCCCAGAGCTTTCTCTCTAGTGGGCTTATGCAGCCGCCACTCTGCTTCTTACCTCTTCTCACTCCCCCCCCCCCCCCCAAATTCTGCAGGAAGAGGATGGCTTCACGCTGCTCCCAGCAGAGAGCCTGGTCACGGGGGTTCACTGATGGGGGGCTCCTGGAGAAGTCGGGCTCCTCTGAGGGGTGCTGCTGCCGAAGGGGTGTCTGGACAGGCTAGGGACCGCCAAGGCTGCCGCCTCCCGGCCCTGTGATCTGAGATCAGCCCACAACCTCCCTCCCCCCCCCCCTCCCCGAGCTT
>CM050526.1:41479718-41559718 GCA_027563665.1 Antrozous pallidus
CCCCAAGCTACCTCCCCCCCAGGCTACCTCCCCCCAAGACTACCTCCCCCCTAGGCTACCTCCCCCCAGACTACCTACCCCCTAGGCTACCTCCCCCCAAGACTACCTCCCCCCCAGGCTACCTCCCCCCAAGACTACCACCCCCCAGGCTACCTCCCCCAAGACTACCTACCCCCCAGGCTACCTCCCCCCAAGACTACCTACCCCCCAGGCTTCCTCCCCCCAGACTACCTCCCCCCCCAGGCTACCTCCCCCCAAGACTACCTACCCCCAGGCTACCTCCCCCAAGACTACCTACCCCCCCAGGCTACCTACCCCCCACTACCTACCCCCAAGCTACCTACCCCCCTCAGGCTACCTACCCCCCACTACCTACCCCCCAGGCTACCCCCCCCCGACTACCTACCCTCCAGACTACCTCCCTCCCAGACTACCTACCCCCAAGCTACCTCCCCCCCAGACTACCTATCCCCCAGGCTACCTCCCCCCAGACTACCTACCCCAAGCTACCTCCCCCCAGACTACCTCCCCCCAGACTACCTACCCCCCAGGCTACCTACCCCAAGCTACCTCCCCCCAGGCTACCGCCCCAGACTACCTACCCTCCAGACTACCTCCCCCCCAGACTACCTACCCCCAAGCTACCTCCCCCCAGACTACCTATCCCCCAGGCTACCTCCCCCCCACTACCTACCCCCCAGGCTACCTCCGCTGCTTGGGACCTGTGCACACACGAGCCATACACCTCCCACATGCTCTCTCCCGTGGGGTTTCTTCCACTCAATCCTGTTTGTGAGGTTTGCTCACATAGGGAGCACTGTCCTCCTTGCTGGCAGCTCGCCTTCGAGTGGCTCTGTGGTGACGTTTTCGGCCATTCTCCTGGGGATGGGCCTGGCCAGTGCCAGCTCCCACCCCGGGCGCCTCTGAGGACACGTTTCTGTGGGGTGTAGACCTGCGGGGGGCTCGGGACCGGCTGTGCGTCTGGAAGGCACAGGCAGTGTTTCTCTGTAACCAACGTTTTCATAAGAAAGGTTTTTCTTTCATTTATTTATTTTATTTTTTTATAGAGAGAAGAAGGGAGAGGGGAGAGAAATAGAACGCTGATGAGAGAGAAACGTCATCAATCAGCTGCCTCCTGCTCGCCCCCTACTGGGGATCGAGCCTGCAACCTGAGCATGTGCCCTGACCAGGAATCGAACCTGGAACCTCCTGGTTCATAGGTGGATTTTCAATCACAGAGCTGCACTGGCCGGGCAAGAACGGTTTTTCAAAGGAAGGTTTTGTTTTTCCTTCTAATGAGGGATGTGCATCATTTGTAAGGATTGGAAAATGCGGGAAGAAAAATAATCACTCAGGGTTACTACTTAGAGTCAAGCATTTCACCTACAGTCAGGGGACTTTTCCTAGGCCTCTGTGTCTCACCCGAGACCAGACCTCATGGAGTCTGTGCAGGTTCTGGGGCCAGGGCCCAGGGGTGGCGCGGGAGAGGCGACTCCTTACCCGTGGCAGCCACTCCCGATAAACCCCAGTGGACCAGCAGGACCCCAGACAGAGGCCCAGGAGCCAGGCAGCCAGGCTGCACGGAGGACTCAGGATGGGAAGGCGGGTGGCAGGGACACCATTAACTGTAGCCATGCAGAAGGCAGCTGTGGAGCTGGGGGGGGGGGGTGCATGTCAGGGGCACAGGAACCAAGTGTGAAAGAGTTCCCATCAGCCAAAGCTGAAATAACTTGAGCAATAAAGCAAAATATTATTGGATTACAACCCAACTGTAAAATAAATGTCCATGAACCTGTCAGAAATAAGTGATTGGCTAAATCAGTGGTCAGCAAACTGTGGCTCCTGAGCCACATGCGGCTCTTTGGCCCCTTGAGATTTTAGCAAAGGCCAGTTTAGGAGGACCCTAATTAAGTTCATAACAATGTACCTACCTATATAGTTTAAGTTTAAAATTTGGCTCTCAAAAGAAATGTCAGTCGTTGTACTGTTGATATGTGGCTCTGTCGACTAATGAGTTTGCCGACCACTGGGCTAAATTAGTAAGCGGGGGAGAAGAATTCCAAGTCATTTGTGTAGCCACTTCACCCTCAATAAAGGAGGGGAGCACAGGACAGTACTGGGGCGGGGCCACCTTAACAGTGGGGACACATGGCAAACACTACTGCAGTCAGGTGACCAAGGTCAACATCAACAGTCATCAATCATGCGGATGGCATGTACCCTTGATATGATACATGATGCAAATGTAATCTTGCTCCTGGAAACCTGTGGCCGCTGTCTGGTCATGAGAAAACCATGTGGCAAATTCCAGAGCAGAGCACCTGACCAGGACTCCTCAGAACTGCCAAGAGCACCAAACGCCTGAGCAGCTGTCACAGCCCGGAGAGCCCAGGGAGACAAGACAGCCGAGCAGAATGGGGTGTCCTGAGTGGGATCCTGAACGGACAAAGGAAACTAGGCAGCCTGAGGGAATGGGAATAAACTGTGGACTGTGGGTAACAAGAGTGTATCGGCATTGATTTATTGATTATAAAACCATACCAGCATAATATGGGAGGTCAATAACAGGAGAAACTGTGTTAGGGGGAACCCTCTACTATCTCTTTTTTTTATTTCTGTAAATCTAAACCTTCTCTTAAAACATCTATTAAACATTACACCCCCCCCCCCAATACCTCATAGCCCTTTTCCCATTGTACTTCCCACCATTTCGAATACTCCTTACGGAACCTGTTACTCTGTTAACGAGCTAGCATGTAGATCCCCGAGGGTTTGTCTCTCAGCACCTAGAACAGTCTGGCACTTACTAGGTGCTCAGTAAATATTTGTTGAGTGATAAATTTATAAAGATAGTCACTGTTGGTTTTTCCAGTTTCCCCCTCTGCCCAAGTGCACTCACTATTGTTTTAAAATAAACACAAGGTTATAATGTTTTGCTTATGTGCTACCTTCACTTTTTCCTTATTCTTTGACAATATCATTTCTTAGAAGGTGATGTTTGCAGGCCCAGCATGGACCAAAAGGTTGTGGCTCAAGAGGTAAAGGCTCTGGGGTCTCTCTCTCTCTCTCTCTCTCTCTCTCTCTCTCTCTCTCTCTCTCTCTCTCTCTCTCTCTCCCTCGGTGCTGCCACACTGCATGCGGGCAGGAAGGATGGCACTATGCCAGGGCCGCCCTCTGACATCAGATCTGCGGGCACTAGATCCTGCCTGGTGATGAACTGGGTGTGTCAGAACCCAGGAATTAAATAGCTTTCGAAATCCACCAGCTTGTTTGTGACCAACTGAAGGGCCCGGGGCCCATGCCCAGACTTCTGCCGGCCCAGGAGAGCAGAAAACACATTGTACACACAATGGGGGAGCCCCAGCCCAGCCCAGACCAAGGCTGATGGTCAAGGCTGAGGCCTGAGGTCCTAGGGGTGGGAGGATGGATTGGGAGGAGGATGATCAGACCCTCATCCAAGGCACCTGGGTTGGGGCTGGGCATCTGCCCTCCTGGCTATTCTCCTGGTGGGAAGGGGGCAGCTGGGGCAGGCTTCTGGGGACCCCAGTCTGTCGGGAGAGGGAGCACTGTGGTGTGGGTTGGGATGGGAGGAGGGACGAGGAGCCAGAAGTCTCTTTCTTTTGCACTCAGAGGCCATCTGCTTTAAAACCAGCCACTTGTCCTCCGCGCTGGTGGCAATATGGAGCCACGCATGCTCTGCTAGACATAAGGGGCTGGAGATAAAAATACTTGAGGGGCCCATGCCTTCTGGCAACGCTGTGCTCAGTGTGCTTGGGGCGTCCTTGAGCGCCCCTCAGCCACAATCATGCACCCCACCGGCCCCTGTCCTTGCCTTAGGGGTGTGGAGGGGAGGGCAGGAGAGTGTGGCTGCCCCGTGTTCTCTGCCGCACCTGCACTCGCCTGCGTGCCCAGCCCGGTGTGTGGACGTGAGTGGGTGCTGGTATGTGGAGCACTGTGTTTATGTGTCCGTGTGTATGTGGACATGTGTGCCTCTGTTGGTGTTTCAGTGTCTTTGTGCGCTTGCTTTTTTTTTGTGGGTGAGTTCCCGTGGCTCTGCCTGGGCACATGAGTTTGTGTGGCTGTGTACCGTGTGTGTGTGTGTGTGTGTGTGTCCTTGCCATGTGTGCATATGTGCATGTGCCCAGGGTTCAAGATCTGAGAAAAGAGATGCCCCTACCCCCGTGGTTGGCAAACAGCGGCTCACGAGCCACATGCGGCTCTTTGGCCCTTTGAGTGTGGCTCTTCCACAAAACACCACGGCCTGGGCGAGTCTGTTTTGAAGAAGTGGCGTTAGAAGAAGTTTAAGTTTAAAAAATGTGGCTCTCTCCAAAGACATTTCAATCGTTGTCCTGTTGATATTTGGCTCTGCTGACTGATGACTTGACCGACCACTGGCCTAGCCGGTTTGGCTCGCTGGATGGAGCGTCAGCCTGGAGACTGAAGGGTCCCGGGTTCGATTCTGGTCAAGGGTGCGTACCTTGCTTGTAGGCTTGATCTCTGGCCATGGTTGAGGCATGGGTGGGAGGCAAGCAATTGATGGGTCTCTCTCACATGGATGTTTCTCTCTGTGTGTGTCTCTCCCCCTCCTTTCCACTAAAAAATAAATAAATAAATAAATAAAAATCAATGGAAACTATCCTCGGTGTGGATTAACAACAACAACAAAAACAAAACAGAAAAGGTTGACGCTGGTCCCACGCAGCTGCCCGGGCACATGCCCAGCTCGCTGGCAGGGCTGGCTCTAACCTCCCGCAGGCGAGGTGGCCTCGCGTGTCTCACATCTCCGTCTCCTTAATCCTGCTCCTCTTCAGTTCCCGGAACTGTGCCTGGGACAGTCCTTGGCCCTCCCAGCCTGCCTCCGCCTCCCCCAGGACATCGGTTTGGCGCTCCCCAGCCTGAGGCCTGGCAGGAAGGGCCCCTGGGTGGTGTTTTTCTGGTAGAAGCTGCATTCGGTCCCCCTCGTGGAGAATTCCCATGAGCCTGTGCATATCAGAGGCCCGGAGAACCCCAAAGTGAAGAGTCCTGAGTAGGCTAGTGCCACGTCTCTTCCCCAGAATTATTTGGCAGCTGATCCGCAGCAGGTCCCGGAACGGTGCCCACCTGGCCCGGTGCAGCGGCGGAGGGCACCCCGGTGTCCAGGCGGCCTCCCTGCCTTTTCTCTGGCTGCTGTGTGGACCCCTCCAAATGTCCGGTTGGTGGGTGCTGGCGGGGTGCAGCCTGGGCCTGGGCAGTGGGTACTGGGCTTGGGGGACAGTGCCTGGGAGTCTTGGCCTTGGCCTTGGCCACAGGGGCTGAGTCAGGGGATGCATCTCTAGGAGCGGCTGAGGGCTTGCGTTTATCCAGCGCTGGTGGCCAGACTGCGGCCCCTCCTTCTCCCTGGCCCCGGCCTGGCCCTCAGGGCAGAGGGTGTGAGAGCGGTGGGTGTAAGGGGGCCTCTGCCATCTGAACCACCCCCCACCCCTGGGCTGTGAAGCCCCTCGGCCTTCTCTCTGCCTGGTCAGGAGCCCACCCCTTCCTCAGCCCCAGGACTTTACAGCCAAGGCCTCTGAGCACAGCGGTCGACAGCTTGAACCCCTGGGCCGGGGCAGGGTGTGGAAATGGGGGGGGGGGCTGGGGGGCTGGGACACAGCCAGTCCCACTCCCGATCTGACCACGGACTGCTTCCCGAGAATAAGATGGTCAGGGGAGCTCCCGGCTCATCACACTGAAGGCAAATATCTAAAATTACCAACTGTCTGGGGAGCCTTCCCACAGAAACACAGCAGCCCTAGAAGCCCCGCTCCGTCGCAGCAGGCACCGTGCAGTTCAAAGTGCCCTTCCATCCCCACCCCGATGGGTTGTTAAAAATGCACGTGAACCACACTCTGTATTTCTCTGAGTCGCTTTGAGGTTCAGCTTTAATGAACCTGATTCGCGTCAGCACCTCTCGATCTACCCGTTATTGTGTATCAGCTCCGAAACATCCCCGGTGCCTGTGCCCTCAGGGATTTGATCCTCCCCATCAACGGCGGGGTGCTCCCATTTTTCGCCATTCCAGAACGAAACGAGTGTGACAATCTTTCCACACGTCAGTGTGTGTGTGTGTGGGGGGGGGGGCACGCGTGGGCGGGAAAGATGGGTCCCTGTGCCTGGCACCCAGGAATCAGAGCGGGAGAATGAAAGACTGGGGAGTGGGGGTGAGGCTGAGGTTCCCAGAGGCGGCCGCCACCAGCACATCCCGGGCCCCCCTGGCCTCGCCCTTCCTGCTCTGTGATCATCCCGGACCCTTCCCCGGCTCTGGGTGCTCCTGCCTGCGGCCCCCGAAGCTGCAGGGCTGCCTGTGCTTCCGAGGAACCTAATAACAATCCTATATAATAAAATAGCGATATGCAAATTGACCTACCTTCGCTACACCTACCAGCCACGCCCACCAGCCAATGAGGAGCTGGGGCGGGGCCAGCCAGCAAGAGCATGGCCCGGGCTGCGGGAGGCGGGGCTGAGGCCGCCGGGGCTGTGGGGGATGGGGGCGAGGTGGCCCGGGCCTCGGGGTGGGGCACAGCCGAGGTTCCAGGCCACAGGGTGGGTGGGGCCGAGGCAGCCCAGGCCGAGGGAGGCAGGGCCGAGGCAACTCGGGCTGCTGGGGGACAGGGCCGAGGCAGCCAAGGCCATGGGGGGCAGGGCCAAGTCCCATGCTAGCCGTGTGTGAGCTGGCTGGGGGGAAGGCCTGGGCAGGGTGAGGGGGTGAGGAGGCATGGCTGGGACGGAGCCAGCCATTGGCCCCATTGCAGGGCGATGGCTGGGTGCCCAAGGCCTAAAGCCTGGCCACAGGCTTTAGGCCTTGGGCAGGCTGGGGGTGAGTGGTCAGTAGGACATCCTCTGAGGGCTTCCAGTATGTGTGAGGGGGCAGGTTGGGCTGAGGAATCACCCACCCCCAGTGCATGAATTTCATGCACCGGGCCCCTAGTAATAATATAATAATAATGATAATGATAATGATAATGATAATAATAATAATAATGAGGCGAGGGCCCGGGGCTGCCGTTTTCAGTGCACCTGGAGCCCAGAATATAGGCTCAGCCCCCAGGAAATGCAGCCATCATGCTTCTGATTGCATAAGCCACTGACTGAGAAACCTGGAGCCCTTTCAGGACCTTCCGAGGCGAGCACAGGGGACCGGGGAGAGGCAGATGGGGATTAAGCGAGCTGAGCATCAGGAGAGTCATTTCCTCTTTTAATTTGGGTTCCATGGACAGGGAGGCGGCATTAGCGGCCCGGTTACATAACGTGCTTAGCGAGCCGGCCGGCCCCTGCCTCTGCCTGCGCCCCCCTCTCCCCCGGTACGCCCTCCCCCTACCAGGTTCCCCGGGGGAGGTGGGCCCTGATGTCAGCTTGCTCAACACCTGCACCCCAGAGAGCTCGGGTGAGGTGTCCCAGGCCGTACAGCTCAGACTCGAACTGGAAAGAGGCCGGCTCTCCACGGCTCTGCTCGGCATTGGCGAGTCCCGCTGCCCGGGAGCCCCGTGGGGTGACGCTGCCTGGCCCCCGAGGCTGGGTCAGAAAAGGCCACACAGCTTCCTCCTGGCTCTGTGTGGGTGCGCGCTCTCGGGGAGCCAGGCTAGGTCACCAGTCTGATTGCCTTGACGCTGCCGTGGCTGGTGGGCTCAATGGTTAGAGCTTCGGCCCCTGCACCGAAGGGTCTCAGGTTCAATTCCTGGTCAAGGGCACTTACCTGGGTTGCAGGTTTGTTCCTTGGCCCCAATTGGGGCTTGTGTGGAAGCAATCAATAGATGTATCCTCCTCACACCAATGTTTCTCTCTCTCTCTCCCTCCCCCTCCCCCACGTCCCTCCCATTCTCTAAAAACCCATGGAAATATCATTGGGTGAGAATTGGCAACCACAAGAAAGACCAGGCAGGCCCCCAGCCAGCCGCCAGCACCCCCTGCAGCCATGGACACGGGCCTCTGGCGCATCCAGCCCAGTGGAGCTGTCGGAGGGCTCGGCCCGAGGCAGACCCTGACCGAGAACCCCCCAAACTCCAGACCCACAAGACCACGACCCGCAGAAAGGAGCACATGTGTGCCATAAGCTGTAGGGTGATTTGTCCCGAAGCAATAGGATCTGAAAAGGGGGCTCCAAGCCGGGCATCGCGCACGGAGGAGTAGAACGATGAATAAGCCGGGTCTCTGCCCCATGAACGAACAACGTGACGGGGAAGCCGGACGTGTGAGCTGCTGACTGTAATGTGATGTGGGCCCCGCGATGCAGTCACGCCCCGGTAACGCAGCAGCAGAGCTGGAGTCTGTAATCTAGGCTGGGTGGGGTCTGGGAAGGGTTCCTGGAGGAGGTGGCAGGGAACTGGCCTTGAGTGGTGAGGGAGGGCTGTCTAGGTAAGCGATGAGGCGAGGAAGGAAAGGTGGTCTGGGCAGAAGAGAGGCGCTAGGGAGCCCCCGCGGGGGGAAGCAGAAGATGTTGCTCCTAGGGGTCCCTTTGAAGCAGGAGACAGACAGGAAGGGCCATAAGGCGGGGAAGGTGGCAGGGAGCCCGGGTCACCGGGGGGGGGGGGGGGCGGGGGGGGCGTCTGGGAAGGACAGGAGAGCCACTGGGAGGCACTGAAGGGGGAAGCGGGAGGTGGGGCCTCAGGTGGCAGCAGCAGGGGGGACGAAGAGGGGGAGATGGGAGGTGGATAGATCAGCGAGGATAGATCAGCAAAGAGAACGTGGAGATCCCAGAGCTAGAACAGGATGGGAGGGCTGACAGGAGAGAGACGTGTAGGAAATAATGGGGTGCCTGGCTGGGCGTGTCAGGGGCAGCTCCCGGTGTCTGTCTGGGGTGGCGGGTGGATAGTGGCATCAGCGGCTTAGAGAGCCGGAGGGCAGATGTGTGATTTGGCCTTCTTGCAGCCTCGTAGCAGGTGCCTGTAGAAAGGTGCAGCAGCTCATTAAATGCTTGGCCCCAAACTTGGGAGAGATCTGGGCAGGAGGTATGGTGATCACAGACATTCCATAAGATGTGTCGGACGGAAGAAGGAATGAATGAATGAATGGAATCACTGAGTTCATTAGGTTAGATGAGGTGATGAGGTGGTGAGGGGGTGTGATATGAGCTAGGAATTTCCTTTGCAATTTCCTCTAGGTTGGCTCGACTGCTCAGATTGGCTGGGAGGTGCAGGTGGGAGCCAGCTGTGCCAAAGGCCCGGTGATCCATGCTCCCAGTTCCTGGAATGTGTCCCAAAAGGTGCGCCCCAAGAAAAGACAAGGAGGAAAGTGTAGAAGTCAAGGGAGTCCCCTACGTTCAGACCTAAAAATCATTCCAGCCCTGCCGAAACCGGTGTGGCTCAGTGGACAGAGCACCGGACTAAAGGCTGAAAGGTCCCAGGTTCGATTCTGGTCAAGGGCATGTACCTTGGTTGCGGGCACATCCCCAGTGGGGCGTGTGCAGGAGGCAGCTGATCGATGTTTCTAACTCTATCCCTCTCCCTTCCTCTCTGTGAAAATCAATAAAATATATTTTGAAAAATAAAAGTAAAAATAAATCATTCCAGCATCAGCAAACAGTTTGCGCGGCTTCAGAGATGCAGGAACGGCAGTAAGGCTTGCCCGACGCTTTCCTCTGACCCGCCGAGGCTGACCGCCTAGCAGGCCCCAATCTGGGAACACTGGGATCCAAGGACCCCTTCAGACCTCAGGAACCTTCCTGACGCCTGTGGTTCTCAGTGGGTGAACTTTGACAATCCTGATGACCAGGCTGTCCTCAGACCTAGGAAACCCCGGGGACCAGCAGTTTTAGAAGCTCCTCAGGGGGTCCTCATGGGCACCGGCCGCATCAGCATCCCAGGAAGCTCGTTGGGAATGTGATTCTCCCCCTGGACCAGCTGAGTCAGCTCCTGCGGGGGCGGGGCCCAGCCGGCTGCGGGGTACCAGACCCTCCGGTGAGTCCCATTCTCCATAAACTGGAGGCTCATCCCTGGAGGCTGAGGGGGTGCGGGGCGCAGGTGGCGCCTGGTCATTTGATACGTCTGGATAACAAGCAGCGTAACTAGTCATGTTGGCTTGAAAGATGAATTTTGAGGGGGAAATCTTCCTCTGGTTGATGAATTTCCCAGGTTCAGGAAGCACTGCAGGTGGGGTGAGTCTCCCTTATTCAACAGGAAAAGGGACCTTGCAGTACACAGCCCCTTCTGTGCAGGCCCCGAAGTCCCCCTCATCCCCCAACGCAAGGCTGGCACATAGTAGGTGCTCACGCCATGAGAGTCTCTTCCCTTCTCGCTTCCCTTCGGACCTCGCAGAGCTGTGGCCTACACCTGTCCCGTTGTGGTTTTGATTTATATTGAAATTAGTTGCCCAAGCGCACTGCGTGGGGGTGGCCGGCGTCGGGGGATTATGAAATGCTGGGGCTCATCCAGTCGGGGCCGGTTGTCCTTCCTTCAAAGCCTTTGCTGATGCAGAGTTAGCGAAAGGGAGGAACCTGGGGTGGGAGGCAAATCACATGGAGGGTTTTATTCCATCTCCGCAAAATGACCTGTTCTATTTCCTTGACTCCATAACACGAGAGATTTACCAAGAGCTTTTTCGGGGGGGCGGGGGGGGGGGAATACAAGGACATGAGGTGTGCACATCAGTTATAAAATGCATTGTATTTTGGAAATGTGGAAAATGTGTGTTTGTCTCAGAAATAGTTTCCCTATGAGCAGTGATGGGAGGGAAGCATGCGGAAACACAGGGATGCTTGTGAGTGTTACGGGTTGTCTTTTGGTCTCCGGAGTTCTTGTCCTGGGCATGAATATGGGTTTGTGTAGTGGTTACAAAATACAGTGCACAGGAGGAAAGACGCCCCCAGCCGCTGGAGCCACAGAGCCTCCTGGGGGGGACTCGGGGAACCTGCCACAACGTGGTCCTACCTCTTAGGACTCGGCCGTAGTCCCTGTGCAACCGCCAGGAAGTCCCTCTGAGCCTGTTTCTTTCCTTCAATATATATTTTTATTGATTTTTTACGGAGAGGAAGGGAGAGGGATAGCGAGTTAGAAACATCGATGGGAGAGAAACATCCATCAGCTGCCTCCTGCACGCCCCCTACTGGGGATGTGCCCACAACCAAGGTGCACGCCCTTGACCGGAATCGAACCTGGAACCTTTCAGTCCACATGGCGATGCTCTAGCCACTGAGCCAAACCGGTTTCGGCTGAGCCTGTTTCTTCACCTGCAGGGGGAACATGAGCATCTCGGCTTGACCCTGTTCCTGGTGGGCGAGAGCATCAAACGCTGCAGGCAAGAGCCGATGAAACTCCCACTCTGCTTAGTTTGGGGCGGGGGTGTTGCTGGTTCCCACCCACACACCCAGAATCCCGCGCCCACAGCCCGGCGGACCTCTCTCTGCACGTGCAGGGCACAGCTGGCGCCCTCTGTTTCCAGAGAAGCCTCCGCTGTATTTGCTGGCAAAACCTCGGTGCCTTCCCGTTGCCAAAATCTCAGATTCACTGGAAATGCAGTCGGCACAGGACACACAGGCGCCTGGTCTGACCCAGGGCAGTCAAAGTGCCCGAGATTCCCCCACCAGAGAAACAAGTGACTTGGAGGAAATCATTTTCCAGAAGGGCCCTGATAAAACGCAAAGTGTGTGTGTGCGTGAGTGAGAGAGAGAGAGTGAGAGAGAGAGAGAGAGAGAGAGGGAGAGAGAAAGAGAGAGAGTGTGTGTGTGAGAGTATGTGAGAGTGTGTGTGAGTGTGTGTGTATGTGTGTGTGAGTGTGTGTGTGTGTGTGTGTGTGTGAGAGTATGTGAGTGTGTGTGTGTGTGTGAGTGTGTATGTGTGTGTGAGTGTGTGTGAGAGTGTGTGAGTGTGTGAGTGTGTGAGTGTGTGAGTGTGTGAGAGTGTGAGTGTGTGTGAGAGTGTGTGAGTGTGTGAGTGTGTGAGTGTGTGTGTGTGAGTGTGTGTGAGAGTATGTGAGAGTGTGTGTGAGTGTGTGTGTATGTGTGTGTGAGTGTGTGTGTGTGTGTGTGAGTGTGTGTGAGAGTATGTGAGTGTGTGTGTGTGTGTGAGTGTGTGTGTGTGTGTGTGAGTGTGTGTGAGAGTGTGTGTGTGTGTGAGTGTGTGAGAGTGTGTGAGTGTGTGTGTGTGTGTGTGTGAGTGTGTGTGAGAGTGTGTGAGTGTGTGTGTGTGTGTGTGTGTGTGAGTGTGTGTGTGTGTGTGTGTGTGAGTGTGTGTGAGAGTGTGTGAGTGTGTGTGTGTGTGTGTGAGTGTGTGTGTGTGTGAGTGTGTGTGAGAGTGTGTGTGTGTGTGTGTGTGAGTGTGTGTGAGTGTGTGTGTGAGTGTGTGTGTGTGAGTGTGTGTGTGTGTGTGTGTGTGTGTGTGTGTGTGTTTAGCAAGATCAACACTAAGATTCAGAACATATGTTCTAGTCCACAGGACTCTCGGTCTTCACAGGGCTTTTTAAAATGTTTGGACTCCCCCCAAAACAGACATCACCCTTTTCATTCCTGTGGCTGCTGTTCGGGGTGTGGTGGGACTAGACGTGGCAGCTCCGACAGGGTCTGCCCGGCCCTGGGCGCTGGGAGGGATTCCAGAGAGCGGGCATCGGGCGGCTTCAGCCACGGCTTCCCGCGGCAGCCGGTGTTGGGGAACTTAGGGAGCAGAGAGGACTTCTCACCCGGATTATAAAGGTGAGGATGTTTCAGCTCCAGAGTCAGAGTGGGGGGCAGGCTTCACCCAACGTTCAGCAGTGTTTACTGAGTAACGGCATGTGCCAGGTGTCCTCTGGGGTCCGTGGACCAGCTGTCTCCGTTAATTCCCCCTCGGCCTGGGTAAGTGGTGTTACTGGCCCCATTTACAGATGACTAAACTGAGGCCGGGAGGGGCCAGGTCACATCAGTGCTTCTCTTTAGGGAAGCTGTGCCCCCATTTCTCCCCTCTGCTCCCCAGGCTGGCAGGGCCAGGGAGGAGTTAAAGATGTGTGGTGGGAGTTGCCCAATCGGTGCCCTGTGGTGCCTGGGTTGTTTGCACCCTTTGGCTGGGGTCAGTCTCGGAGGCCCCCTTGGCCAGGGCGCTCAGCACAGTCCCTCCCAGCAGAGGCGGGGCTGGAGGACCCAAGGGACTTGTCTGGGCATGGCCCCGGCAGGAGCAGGGAGGGCTGGCTCACCATCCCCCTGGGCCGAGCTCTAAATGGTGTGCTTTTTCCTGTTTACGGGGCTCCCCTGCTTACAGAGCTGACTCTCACAGAGTAGAAGGTATGGAATACAGCAACCGTGTTTCAAAGTCACCCACAATGCCACCAGCTAGAGATGACCTCTGTTAGCCTGGGAGGTACATTTCCTTTCTGTCCCCAAGGGATGTCAGGGGTGAATTACTAGGTGATCTTCTCCTCCTTCTTCCTCCTCCTCCTCTTCTTCCTCCTCCTCCTCCATCTATTGACTTCAGAAAGGAAGGGAGAGGGAGAGAGAAACAGAAACATCAATGATGAGAATCATTAACCAGCTGCTTCCTGCCCCTCCCCTACTGGGGATCAAGCCCACAACCCCGGGGCAAGTGCTCTTGTTGGGAATCGAACCCGGGACCCTTCCGTCCGCAGGCCGATACTGTATCCACTGAGCCAAACCAGCCGGGCTAGATTTTATTTTTCTGTGGGGGCAGGGATCCCAGGTATTTCTTGTTTCTTTTTATCCCCCTCCATCTTTTTTGGCTTCTTTGGACTTTTGTTAATCCTTCCTAGCACATAACACACAGCACACAGCACAGGCTTCAGGAAATGCTTGTTCAATGAGAGTATGACAGGCAGAGCCCAGGAATGGCTGGGGCTGGAGCCCTGGCTGCTTTAGGCGTCCCGGCCCGAGGCCTGAGAAGTCCCGTCCCCATTCACCGTCCAGTCCCTGGCATCCCTGGCGTGGGTGCAGCCTGTAGCCGCATCCCCGCTGTTGGTCAGCCTTGAATATGGGGCTGGTGCAGAATGGAGCCTGGGCCCCTGTGGCTGTCAGGTTCGCAGGGGTCTCAGCCTCCTCCCAGAGTTGCAGGCAGAAGAGAACCGAGGATGGAAGGGTGGGGTTCCCCCGGGGGCACCCTCCGAGCTTGTTAAGAGGGAGACAGCAGCTGAAGGAAACAAGCTTCAAAGGCAGCACAAGGGGCGGAGGCGGACATAGGGAGGAACAGAGGCTCCCAGACGCCAGCAAAGGTCGCGGAGCTCCTCTTCCTGGGGCGTTCCCAGGAGCGGGTGGGGCTCCCTGCAGAGTGGGTCCGCAGACACCTACTCCCTGGCAGGGGGACGGGCCAAGGGCATCGGGGACCTGTCAGGAGAGGATGGAGGCTGGGACACACAGTGGGAACCTGTCAGGAGAGGATGGAGGCTGGAACAGACAGTGCATGGGAGAGGCGGACGGGAGGCCGAGTGGGGAAGGACATGGTTTTCCTTATCAGGCAAGGCAGCCTTTCTGGTCCTCCCAGGCCCGTGGTTGGCAAACTGCGGCTCACGAGACACATGCGGCTCTTTGGCCCCTGGAGTGTGGCTCTTCCACAAAATACCACGGCCTGGGTGAGTCTATTTGAAAGACGTGGCATTAGAAGAAGTTTAAGTTTTAAAAAAATTTAGCACTCAGCCGAAACTGGCTTGGCTCAGTGGATAGAACGTCGACCTGCAGACTGAGGGGTCCCAGGTTCGATTCCAGTCAAGGGCATGTACCTTGGTTGCGGGTGCATCCCCAATGGGGGGTGTGCAGGAGGCAGCTGATCGATGTTTCTGACTTGCTGTCCCTCTCCCTTTCTCTGTGAAAAATCAATAAAATATATATTTTTAAAAATTAGCACTCAAAAAAGAAATTTCAGTCGTTGTCCTGTTGATATTCGGTTCTGTTGACTAATGAGTTTGCCAACCACTGTCCTAGGCCGGCCTGCCTGCGCGGGGAGGGGGGCGCCGTGTGGGTCTGTGGCTCAGCCCCTCTCAGATCCGGGAGCTAGAGGGAGGCCTGGGACAGAGTCTATTTCCAGGGCTGGCCCCTCCACAAAGGTGCTTTCGGATTCTTCCTGGAAAACCAGCAGCAGGAGGAAGCGGGTGAGGCCAGCAGCTGGCCCGTGCCATCCGCCCTGCCAGGGGGGAGGCCCCAGGGCAGGGCCTCACCCTGGGTTTGCATGCAGACTGCCACGTCGGAGCTGGGGGACTGAGCAGGCAGAAATGGCACCTCCTGAGTTGCAGTGTCTTCCACTGTGAAGTGGGGATTTAAAACCCCCCAAGCCTCTTTTCCCTGCTTCACCTCTAAGGTTTGCAAGATCAATGAGACGAAAAGGCCTGGTGCTCCCTTGTCCTCACTCTCCCCTCAGTGATGGTTCTCAGCGTTGCCTTGGAGACTTGGTTAAACCACGGCTCCCTCTGCCTCAGCCCCTCCCTAGCACGTCTGTGATGGGCCTCGGCCGTCCTTTTTCACAGACCCGGATGTCTCAGAGGTGGCAGGGCCCTCACATAGCACTGGAAAAGCCACAGGACTGTTTCCAGGCCGGGTCCTGAGCAGGGGGGCGGGGTCTCCTCACCTCCTCAACCTCAAGGTCTCGGCCACCAGCCCAGGGGACGTGGCCTGAGCCCCTCCCTCCAGAGAGTGCCGCCCACTGCCGGTGGGCCTTGTTGTGAGCTGCTGGTTGCCGGGATGCAGTGTGGGCTTTTGTCTGCCTTCCCCACCCCTGCCAACCTGCCCAGCAGGCCCCACTGCCTTGGCAACGCATTACAAAGTCCACACAAAGGGAAACTGCAGCGGGAGGCTGGTCCTGACGCTGGGGAAGGGTTGCCATGGCAATGCTGACATCACTAGGCTCAGCGTCTGCAAAACCAGGCCCTGAATGGAGGTGCCTGGGTGTTCGTGCTGCAGGCCCCGGGGGAGGACGACCCAGGGCTCTGCTGGAGAGCCGGGGTGGACCTCCTCCAGTCCTGAGCCCCATGCGCATCTGGGTTCAGAACAGCCCTGCTCCTGACTTGCGGGGAGATTTTAACCCACGAGCCCAAGACTGTCTCCTCATGTACAAAACAGAGCTAGAGCAGGACTTGCCTTGCAGAGAGGGCGAAGCAGAAATCACAGCTGTAGACAGGTTAGCGGTAAATCGCAAAGACCTATTCCAGGGGTGACTGGCAACTTCAGGTTGCTTCCAGGGGAGCCCCTGACTTCCAGGGCCCTTGATATGGAACCCCGGAGAGGAGCCTGGGAATTGGGTGAGGGCAGGTGGCATCTGGTGAGGAAAGAATGGGGCAACTGTAGGGTCTGGATGATGGCTCAGGCGTGCTCTGGCTTCATGCCCTGGGTTTGCCGACGAGGGTTTAGGGGTCCAGGGAGCAGGTGTGACTGCCCCAGTCATATCCTGGGTTAGGAGGGAGACAGGAGGTTGACAGGAGTCCCCTGTGCCCAGGCAGGGCCCTGAGGGTGGAGCCACCTCTGCTGTTTGTACAGTGGGAGCCTCTAACCGCGGCAGGAAGTCGGCAGGCAGAAGCGGCAGGTGGAAAAGGGTGTGACGCTCTGAGGTCAGTGGAGCTGTAGGTTGGGGTCCACCCCCGGGTGTGCCCGGCGGGGAGGAGGCTGAGAAAGGCCAGGCTGGCTTCCTCCTTGCTGCCTCCTTCCTGGCGGCTCCTCTCGGGGGCCGGCTGCCGGTGCAGAGGTTCCCCCTCACCGGCTCTGGCGGGGGGGCTCCAAGCGGCCTCCCTCAAGCCCCAGCCCACCAGGCTTCACGTGGTGAGAGCCTCCCAGACCTCAGCCATGGCCAAGGGCGATTCTAAGAGGCCTCGGCTCCTCGGAGTTTGCAGCCTGCCCAGCACCTCCCTCCACCTCCCTCAGCTCTTCCCCTCCCAGCTGGTTCCCCATCTGAGGGAAATGCGGGGGCTTCTTCTGCCCACAGGGTCTGGGCTCAACCCCATTTGGCCAGACTGTGCTCAGCTTCCACCCAGACACCTGCATCCAGGCCTCCCTTCAGCCCAGGGGCCTCTCGGGGGGCCCTCAGCTCTCCCATCATGCCTGGGTCATACGTCCACTTCCCCAGAGGCGTCTGTGAGTCCGAGACAACCATTTGGACCTAAATGTGCCTCCTTCACATTAGGAAGGCTGCAACCCCTCTTCTGTCTCCCCTCTTCCTCCCCCTCCTCCTCCTCTTCCTTCTCCCCCTCCTCCCCCTCCTCTTCCTCCTCCCCCTCCTCCTCCCCTTCCTCCTCCTCCTCCCTCCCCCCTCCTCCTCCTCCCCCTCCTCCTCCTCCTCCTCCTTCTCCTCCTCCTCCTCTCCCTCCTCCTCCTCCTCTTCCTCCTCCCCCCCTCCTCCTCCTCTTCCTCCTCCTCTTCCTCCCAGGCTGGGGCGGGGCCTGCTGCCAGGAAAAGAGGGCTGTGCGGCCCAGCAGCCACGACAGGAGCTCAGGGAGGCGAGGAGACCCTCGCGGTCCCTTTGCCGCTCCATCTCTGCAGAGCAGGGGGAGCTACCTCCTGGGCCCAGGCCTGCCGGGTCTCTGGGCCCTTTCCCTTCTGGGCCTGGAGCTCGGAGCGGCTGCAATCCCGTGTCCTGAGGGTGGCAGTCACCCATCAGGGTGCCCGGGATTGGGGGGGGGGGGGCATCTGGGGATAGGAGCTCTGGAAGACAGGGGAGGAAGAACACCCCTCCTGAGATGGAAGTCCAGGGACACCCCCACCCCAGCAGGACTTGGCGCCCACAGGAGGCACATGCTCTCTCAGCAGAGAGCCCCCCAGCATCTTCAGCAGTTGCCTGACCCCATCAAAGAAGGGCGGTGGAGCTGGGAACCCTGGGACCCCAGCCACACCCTTGCCCAGCCTGGCCCTTCCTCAGGGAGGGGGTATTGGTCGAAGGTTGGGAGCACCTGGCAGAAGGACCCCTCCTTCCTCCCCAGGAGAGCGGGCCAGTGTCCGTCTCCCGAACACACTGGGGAAGAGCACAGCTTGCTCGGCTTCCTGCTCCGGCCTCCGCGGGGCTCTGGGGCTCCGGAGCGGCCAGCTGGTGACCCCGGGTGTCCCAGGCCTCCCTCCCCCTCCCCCCGGGTCCCCTTCTTTCTCTTCTTCTTTTTCTGGTTAGTCTTCACCTGGGGACATTTTTTCCATTGCTTTCCAGAGAGAGAGGAAGGCAGGGAAGAGGGAGAGGGAGAGAGAAACACCGACTGGTTGCCTCCCGCACCACCCGGGCCGACCAGGGACAGGGAGTGAACGGCAACCCAGCGCGGTGCCCTTGACCAAGAATTGAACTCGAGACCCCTCGGTGCGCAGGCCGACGCCCTAGCTCTGACTATTGAACAACACAGGCCAGGGCAGGGGCCCGATTCTTGGCTCTGCCTGGAGCACGCTCACCCCAGCACCATCCACAAAAGGGCTTTGCAGAGAGAGGCCAGCCTCCAGGGTGGGGAGCTCGGCTGCCACTGGGCTGCGTGGGCTGCGTCCCCGGGCCTCTCTCCCCGTGACCCTGGCTCCCCTGACTCTGCAGATTCCTTGGGACAGAAGCTCTGGCCCCAGCTGGCACCCAGGGGCCTCCAGGAGCAGGAGCCAGCTGCTGAGGGGAGGACTCCTAGGGCCTCCTGCTCCGCTGGGGCCGACACTGAGGCGGAGTTGTGCAGGGAGGCGACAGGAGGGTCTTGGGGCATCCACGGGCGCCAGGCCCCCCGGGGTGGGGGGCTCGTTACTCGATCACAAGCCCCGTTCGTTTTCAGGAACAAGAGGACAGAGAGTGGCACTTTGGAGCCCTGATGAGCCAGGCCTGTCCAGTGTCATGTGAATCGCTGCCCGGGGAGCAGTGGGGGAGGGGGTCAGGGGGAGGCGCCTGCCTCCCCAAAATCTCCACAACCGAAAGGGACTCCCCCTGCCCTCCTGGGGTCCTCCCGCTTCCCACCGGCGTGCGGACACCGAGTGACACACGGTGCCAGGGGAGACCCTGCCAGAGAGCAGCCACGCTGACCACAGTGGGCAGGCGGCACTGCACCCCGGCCGGCAGCACACAGAAGCCTCCGAGCCAGACAGGCACCCCAGCCTGACCGGGAACGGGTCTGTCCACGCCAACACCAACCCCCTGGGTCCTCAGCCTCATGGGCCGCGCTCAGACCAGAAAGACGCCTCCCGGGGTGGGGGTGGGGGCCTTTCCCGGGACGATGGGTGGCCCTGGCGAAAGCGTGGGAGCCGCAGGCCAGCTGCACCCGGGCTGGCGTCCGGGGGCCTCCGGGCTGTGACACTTTGGATGAGGGCCTCATCTCGCCGACTCAGTTTCCCTGCTGTAAAACAGAGAAGGCTGCTGTGGGGGCGGAAGAGACCCCGCGTGCCCAGCTCCGTCATCAGCAGGTGTGAGCAGAGAGGAGGCCGGCCGAGCCCTCATCACGCAGTGGAGGGGGCGCTGCACCCCGGCCAGCAGCACGCAGTGGAGGGGGCGCGGGCCAGCAGGGCACTTGGATGGGAAAACCAGAGCTTGGGGGGAAGCTCCGCCCTCAGCCGAGCTCTGCCTTTTCGGCCGTTTCCATCCAGGTCTGCGTCAGGCCGGGAAGGCAGTGACCCCAGCGACATCCCTCCTCTGGGCCTCGGTGACTGTCCTGTAAAGTGGGCGCAGAGGCTCCGGGTGAGGCGGTCTCCCAATGAAAGGCGGGTGGCTGTCATTACCGTCTCCACCCCCCTCCCCCGCCCTTACTCGTCCGGCCTGGAAGCTGCGTGAAAGGGGAGATTCTGGAAAGAAAGCAAACACGAAGCAAAGAAGGTTCCCTCACAGCCCAGTGCGAAGAGCTCGCTGAGTCTCACCCAAGCTGGTCCCCAGAGCAGGCGGCCTTCCCTGTCACTTCTCTACACACGGCCCAAGGCAGGTCCCCACTGAACCAGCCCACGGGACCCAGGGCAAGCTCTACAAACTGGCAAACCAGCAGGCCCCGTGTGCCGGGGTGAAATGTCCCTTCAGGGCTGCCCTCCCCCAACCTGCCACCTCCTGCCCAGCCCAGCAAGGTGACCTTGGCCAGTCTTCTAACCTTTCCCAGCCTCGGGGCTCATGGGGAGACCTGGGGGGAGGGGCGTGGAAGAGCCAGAGATGGGGGCCTGGGGCAGAAAACGGAGATGTTCAAAGGGTGAGTCCCAGAAGATTCAGAGCGACCCACAGGCCGCTGGAGAGGGAGTTTCGGTAAGAAGTGAAGAAAAGGGGGGCTCCCCAAAGTCTACAGACTGGGGGGAATGGGAATGGGAACGGGGGGGGGGGCGGGGGCAGATCCCAGTCTCCTTCCTCAGCCCTCCCACAGCCGGGTCAGGACCTCCCTTCGGGCTCCCGAACCGGGTCATGCCTTAATCACGTCAGGCCCGGCATGTCTGAGAGCCTGTGGGTGCAATGACACGGGTTGGATGCCTGCTTGGCTCCAGGCTTTCTGATTACGGGGAGGGTGGGGATGGGCGCAGGTGGAGAGAGGAGCTTACATTTTATTTTGTGTTTTCCCAGCAACAATTCTACGCCTAAAGTGACATCAGACTACATATTTTTATCCTCTTAAGGTTTTAAATACATTTAAATTATAAAATAGCTCAAACATGCAGAGAAGTACAGGGTAGTATCTCAGGGAGCCACAGACCCACTGCGAAGCTTGAACAAATGTCCACATTTTGCTCTGTTTACTTTGGGTGTCCTTGGTCCGGAAGTTCAATGTTGGTGAGGGAACCAAGGTTCCATCCCTCACCCATCTCCTTCCTCCGCCTTCAGAGGAGGCTGTTGACCTGAACCGCCCAACCTCTTGACCTTGGGGAGAAGGACTTTTGGCCCCGGGGCAGCAGGCCATCTTGGGGGCTCCTGGGGGGTGAGAGCTGTTGAGGAAGGGCCCGAGCCTTTGGACACAACAAGTCTGGAGTCTGGCGTGGTGGGAGGCGTCCAGCCCACCCCCGGGGGACCCCCTGGCTCTGTCGTCTATGGCAGCATCAGCCAGGTTGGTGGTTCCAGCCCACTGTTCTCTCTTCCCTGAGTTGGCAAAGCGTGACACTTCCAGGTTGGAAATTCTCAGCTCTCTCCCTGGGCAGCTGGGAGCCGGCAGCCAGCGTTTTCCCGGGAAGGCAGGGGTGAGGAGTAGGGGGGCCGCACCGCCCATTGGAAACTGAGAACAACGCACATGACGGACAGCAACCACTTCACCAGGGGAATGGGACCCGGATCTAATGACTTTGGAGTTGGCAGTGTTGGGGGGTGGGCAGGGGAACCCAGCTGCAAAATAACACAAATGCACGTAGTAAACTGTTTAAATAACACAGAAGTCCCCAAGCTTTAGGAAGACGGGCACGTCGCCTGTGCCCAGTGGGTTCAGCGTCCTCCTGAGCAGGGAGAGGTTGCTGGTTCAGTTCCCTGCCCGGGCATATGCCAGGCTTGTGGGCTTGATCCTGGTTGGGCATGCAGGAGGCAGCGGATCGATGTTTCCATGTTTTGCTCTTACATTAATCCCTCCTCCTCCCCTCCTTCTCCCCCTCCCCTCCTCCTCCTTTCTCCTCCCCTCCTCTTCCCACTCCCCTCCCCCTGCTCTCCTCTCCTCCTTTTCTCTGCCCTCCCCCTCCCTCCCCACTCCCCCCCCCCACCCCTGCTTCCTCTCCTCAATATGAAATCTTCACAATTTGACACGTAATTCCCCTTTTGTCACTGGCCTGGGCAAACCGGGCGCTCACTGGGCTGGCAGCCGCTCCCTCGGCCGGCCGGTCCCCTGGCTTTGGGGACTCAGCAGAGCCGCCTTTTATGACCTTCCTTCCCGTTCAGACCGGCTGTCAACAGAGGCCGGTGCTCCAAAACCCACAGACGGCGCAGAACAAACACACGTCCTGAGAGTTCACTCTTTTCATCCAATAAAACCTGCAGCAAAGTGGACCTGACACAGGGCGAATGAGATAATCGTTGTTGTGTCGCGGGGAATCGGGCGTTAATGAGAAGCAGTTTTTATAAATGATGGTAATTATGCTGTTGCCTTTCCTCAGCCCAAATTGAGAAGTTTCCTCTTCTTGTTCTGGTGCCTCCCTTGCCCGTGCTGTCAGTCTCCGTGGTGACGTTTCCTGTGGGTTTCGTCCCCGTGGCCGTGGCCCCCCCCCCCCCCGCCCTCACCCAGGTCACGGGCGGGGGGACCCCTCCCCGGGGCACCTACCCTGCAATGCTATGCGGCCGGCCGCTTGGCGAGGATCAGCTGTGTGATCCTCACAAGAATCCCCAGGACCAGGTATTTTTAGCTTGGGGTTCACAGGAGAGAAAACAGGTCCGGGCTGCCCACGGACTGGGCAGGAGGAGGCCAACGGGCAGTGTGCCCCGGTCACTGCAGCAGCCCCAGGGCTGGCCCCAGCCCTGTGGGTCCCTGCCCTGCCTGGCGCTCTCCCTGCCCCTTGGGGTCACCGTGCGCCTGATCCCTAGGCTCTAGCCGGTGGGAGGGGGGTCGAGGCGGCGCAGCGTGGACTGCAAATCCCAGCAGCTCATGCCCTTGCCTCTGGGAGCCCCTCTGAGCGGAGTTCTAATCCACCAAGTGGGTATGAGGGTGCAGGCCTCTGGTGATGGTGCCTGGGAAGGCCTACAGGAGGGGGAGGTGGTGAATGGCCCCTTCCCAGGGGGGCACAGGAGTGACAGCAGGGATGGCACGGGAGGCAGGGGGATTCAGGTACAGCGTGGGCAGGGGTGTGTGTTTGGGGTGAGGGGAGACAGCTCATTTCCATAGAACTTCGTGCCTGGGGGACACCCAGGGGCAAACACATCACAGGCTCTTGCTGGGACCAGCTGTGGGTCAGTCCACCTTTCCTAAGCAAGAAGAACCCCCGCCCCTTTATCCCAACTCTCCCCCAGAAGCCTGCAGTCCTTCCCTGACAGTCTTGGTGAGGAGAGGGTTACGCCCGCGTCTGGAAGCCCGGGGAGAGGGTCAGCCAGCAGGAAACCCCGCGTGAAGAGGGAACAGAACAGAGGCTGCAAACTCGTCCAAGACAAATTTGTGCCACCTTCCACCGTCCCCAGCGGGGCACAAAGAGAGGCTGTGTGCAAAGGTACACTGTGTCCGTGGCAGGGGGCCAGTGGGCGTGCTTGCCACCTGGCCAGGCCGGGGGCTCCAGAGCAGGACCTAACCCTCCGGGGCCAGGGCAAAGCGGGCCGAGCAGGGCCTTGGTGACACCTGGAGGGGCCTCTGTTCTCAGGCCTCGGACCACAGGGGTCCCGGGGGGAGAATGGCCAGGGGGGCCCTGGGAGCCCTTCTCAGCTGGGGCATGTGAAGAGTCCGAGGCTGGCACGGCGGGCGTGGCTCAGGGGCTGAGCACCGGCCTATGAACCAGGAGGTCACAGTTCGATTCCCGGTCAGGGCGGGGCGTGCAGGAGGCAGCCGATCAGTGATTCTCTTTCATCAGTGATGTTTCTATCTCTCTCTCCCTCTCCCTGCCTCTCTGAGATATATATATATATATAATTTTTTTTGGATAGTCCCAGGCTGCACCGGGCTTTAGAATCAGCTACACTTGGGATCGAGTTCCAGCTCTGCCTCCTCCCAGCAGTGAAGCCAGGGCAAGCTACTCCCTCCCTCTGAGACCTGATCCCCATCTGTGAACTGGCCGATCGGGCAGCTGTGAGGACGTGTGTGCTCTGACGCTGAGCCGGGGGCTGACTCACAGGAGGGCTCCGTCAGTGCCTGGCCACTCATAACGACAACAAACAGAAGGACGATTCCTTCCGGAAATACCTGTCGAGCACGTGTGGCCGGCCCAGCTCCTCGCCGGCGCTCGGAGACGTGATGGTGCGGAGAGGAGTCCCGCCCGCCCGGAGTCTGGGAGGGCGGGTGACGCGGAGAGCTGCGTCAGGACACGCATCCAGGGAAGGCTTCCTGGGGGAGGCGGCACCGGGGCTGAGCTAGCGGAGGTGGGGGCGGGAGGGAGGCGTGACTGCAGGAGGGAGGGAGGAAGCAGAGGTGTGAGAGAGCGTGCCCACGGACGTCTAGGGCACACGGAAGGTCAGTGGGGCTGGAGGATAGTGTCCAGTGAGGGCACGAGGGCGCGGTCAGCTTGGCGGGTGAGGGAGAGCGTTTCTGTCCCCTGAACATGCCCTTCTTCCCTGGCTGCGTGCCCTTGGGCAGCCACTTCCTGTTTCTGAGTCTGATGAGTGGTTCCTCATCGTCCCTCCGAGAACCTGAGCGGTTCCCTTCCTTTCTGCCGCCCTCCCTCTGCACAAGCTGTCTGTGCGTAAGACACGCACTGACGGTTCTGACCAGTCACACGCAGAAGGGGCAACCCTCTGGCTTCAGAGGGGGCGGGGGCCACCGCTCGGTCCCGGAGGGCCAGGAGGAGGCCTGGCTGAGAGAGACGAGGAGAAGGCAGGGCAGGCTGTGGGGGAAGGAGAACAAACACTCTGCACCCACAGCCCTGCCTGGAGGTCTTGTGAGGAGGAGCCAGGAGGAGGAAGGGGTCAGGGGTGACCATTACCCAGGTCAGAACGCAGAGCCTGGGGGATTGATGGCTGTGTGCCAACCTAGTCTTTGGGGTCACCTCCCCCACCCGAAGGGGGGGGTGCTGAGTTGCTTTGAGCTGGTTGAATTCGAGGCACCCCTAAGACAGCCAGGTGTCGTGTGCTGTAGGAAATGGAGTTGGGAGCAGGGGCGGCAGATCTGGGCGTCACAAGATGGGGCCAAGACTAGAAAGCCAGGGAGTTCCGTCCAGCTCAGGCCCCTGACTGCCCCCGGGGGACCTGGGTGCAGGGGTGGGGGACAGAGAGAGGAGGAGAGAATGGCAGGGAGTGAACTCCTGGGTCTCGTTCCCCGGCCACAGAAGGAGAGGGGGTCTCCACGAAGGGCCAGGGGACCAGCTCTCCGGGCCCCTCGGCCTGAACCCCCTGAGCCGGGCTGAGGAGCAGCCTCTGTGCCCGGTGCAGCCGTCCTGCCAAGGCACCTGGACACTTTCCCTTGGGAAAATCCCGAGGTGTCCCCACCGTGGCCCTTACCTGCTCCCACTCGCACCGGCTCTGAATCCTGGTGTTGCCGATGGGCCGATGGGCGGGCCGGGCTGGCAGGGAAGCAGCAGAAGGGTCTGTGCTGGGGGTGGCTCTGGGGCCCACGCCCTGTCCTGCTGGCCATCTTCTCTGTGATCTGATGGGAGGCCAGGCCGTGGTAGGCGGGACCAATGATACTGGTGCCCAATGAGTGATGGATGCGCCGGCCAGTAGAACACACGCAGGCCGCCAGACCCAGCGACACACAACGATCTTCTTCGGGATCACCTGTCCCTGGCTCTGCTCTGCTCCCCAGCCCAGGAAGGAGCAGGAAGGAAGAGACCTAGAGGTGTGATCTCTATCTTTCAAAAAGCCTAGCAGACAAGAACGTTTATCTCTGTGAAGGCTACACCGGCCTCATTAAAATGTCGGGTTTCCTGCTAGATGTCCAATGACTTGGTGATTACTAATTCGGGGTCCTGTTTTACATGAGACAATACCATGGAATGCTCTGAGCTCTGGCTGGTTTTGTTTCATACAAAGTCGGCTTCTGAATTAATAATTACTGAATAAGTGTAATTTGATAGCCCTAAACTTTAAAACATGGTGTTTCTCTCTCGCTCTTTCTCTCTCTGTGTGTGTGTGTGTGTGTGTGTGTGTGTGTGAGAGAGAGAGAGAGAGAGAGAGAGAGAGAGAGAGTGAGAGAGAGCCGGGATACTAAAAAGGTCAGATGCTCTCATTTTGCAAATGAGAAAACAGAGCAGGGGGAGTGCCCAGCTCCAGGTCACATGTGGGGCCACACCTGGGGCAGGGGTCCCACAGCGGGAGGGCCGCCCCAGGCTTCCTGAGCCCTGCCCCGGTTCTCCTGGCTCTCAGTGGGGGTGCAGGGGCCAAGGGGTGGGGCGCTCAGGGTCGGGGGTGGAAGGTGGGAGAAGAGGAAGAGTTAACTATTCTTTCCCTCTGGGCCTGGCCAACAGCTGCCTGGAAGATAAGGTAAGGGGACCCCTGGGAATTAACAGCCTGTGGAGGAGAGAGATTGAGGGAGGCAGAGAACAGGTGCAAGTGACAACAGGGGTGGGGGAGGGGAGACAAAGACCGAGAGGCAGAGCCAGGCCGAGCAGAGGAGGTGGGCTCTGAGACCTGGAGGATCCCATGTGGTTCAAAGGCCAGTCACCGTCTTAGGTCCCCCCCCCCCCACCTGTGATGCAGGAGGGTCAGCCGGCCCCAGAGGGCCGTGGAAGGCAGGAGGGTCCGCAGGGAAAACCTTGGCCTCAGCCCCATGGCCTCAGCCCCTGGGCACAGGTGAGGTGCCCACCTTGGGGGCAGGCTTGCCCTTTGACAAATGGCCACCAGCAGCAGCCTCTCCCAAGGCCATCAGCCACCGTGACAGACAGTCCCTTTGTCTCCTAGGCCCTGCCCTGCCCTGGAGAATGCTTGCTTGGAAGCAAACCCCATTAACAATCCCTCCCCCAGGAGGTAACTGGGAGCCCAGCCTGTGAGGGAAAGGGCACTGGGCTACCAGTGCGTCCAGAGTCCAGGCCCGGCCCGTAGCTGAGTCCCGGACTCCATCCCCACGCAGAGTAAAGAGTAAAGGTCTCGGGGACTCTGGTCGGGGTGCTGGGCGGCCTCCCCTCCCCTGGGAGCCGCTCTGCAGGCACAGGCCCCGGGCGCCTCCCTCCTCTGCCCCCAGCAGGGCCTCGCCCGGACCTCAGGTTCTGTGCTTGGGCAGCAAGCTGGCACCTAGTGCGGGGAGGCTGGGCGTCCTGCCCGGAGCAGGGAAGCTGCCCGGGGACTGCCCAGGCCTGCTTGTTCAGCCAGAAATTCCAGCCTTTTAAGGATCAAGGGCCAGAGAGGGAGCTTCTCCGGGAGCCGGGAGCCGGGAGCCGTTTTTCCAGCTCGGCAGTATCGCTGGGCCTGCGGAGGCTTTCCTCGCCTTTGATTGGCTTTCTGGAAAGGTCAAGGGCCTCGGAGGGTGGCAGTCCCCTGGCCACTGGTGACAAGGGGAGGCTCCAGCCCCTCAGCGAGGCCCTTGGGAAGGAATTGGTGTAATAATAATTATTATTAGTCCTCACCCAAGGATATGTCCATTGATTTTAGAGAGGAAAGGAGAGAGAGAAAACATTCATCAGCTGCCCTCCCCCCCTTCCCTGACCTGAAACCTAGGTATGTGCCTTGACCTGGAATCGCGCCCACAACTCTTTGGTGTTCAGTATTTTAGATGTACTCGTCAACGAGTTACAAATGCCTGTGTATCTACCACAGTAATCAAGATACAACAGCACTTCTCCATCATTTTAAAGGTTCCCTGTAGCCCTGGCTGGTTGGCTCAGTGGATGGAGCGTTGGCCTGCGGACTGAAAGGTCCCAGGTTCGATTCCAGTCAAGGACACATGCCCGGTTTCAGGCTCGATCCCCAGTGGGGGGCGTGCAGGAGGCAGCCAGATAATGATTCTCATCATTGATGTTGCTATCTCTTCCCCTCCCTCTCTCTGAAATCAATAAAAATATATTTTTTAAAAAAGGTTCCTTTGTCCCCTTCCTAGTCCATCCCCACACCCCTTCCCACCCCCGCCCCAGACATGCACTGACCCACTCTCTGTCCCCAGAGGTCAGGTTCACCGGTTTCACACGTTATCAGACAAGTCTGTACGCTTGCGTCTGGCTCCCTCCGCTCCGCATGTGAACTTCCGGTCTCAGGCCTGTTAGCACGCCGCCTCGCTCGCCCCCGTGTGCTGCTGGAAATTGGGACCCATCACGGGTTGCTTATCCAACCTCTTGCTCTCGGACATTGGGGCTGTTCCGGCTGTGGCTGTTCTGCGCGAGGCTGCTGTGAACATTGGGTTGTGTCTCGATGTGGACAGTGCCCTCATTTCTCTTGTCTCGGCACCTAGAAGTGGGCTTGCGAGTTACACGATAAGAACCCGCCGAACGGTTTCCCAGAATGGTTGCCCCATTTTACCATGTTTGAGAAGGAAGGGATTGTGAAGGCAGCTTTTCCTGTCCACAGCCCGGCCTTTCCTCTTCCCGGGGGACTGAGCAGGTTTCTTAAGGAGGTTTGGTGCTTCAGGGGATGAGGGGGGGCCCCTGCTTGCCCCCCCACACACACACACTTCCAGAGAACATCCCCTGCCCCCTCCAAGTGTCTGCATGTGGTTGAGATGGAAGAGGCTGTGCTGGGGAGAGGAGAGCATAAGGATCTATTTATACCTGAGTTTAAGCAGATGCATTGTTGGCTAAAAAGCTGTAATTATTTTCCTTTTGTGAGTGTCTTTATACAGAGCTGCTGCCACACTGGCAGCCTTACCCTGATTCCACCACCCCACCCCCACCCTCACCCACCCTGCCCCACTCCCCCGCCCCCAGGGTGAAGCCACTGGCCAGGGCAGTTCAGCCAGGGCTGATCGCTGGAGAGGTGACGTGTGTGGCCAGGGAACTGGGCTGTCCAGCTGTCCAAGTCCCAGCTCTGTCCTCCCTGACACACCGTCCACACCGTCATTGGGGTGCGGGGCTCCCCAAACTCCAAAGGGTGCCGCCGCTGCTGGGAGAGAAAGGATGCTGCTCTCTTTCTGTGTTCAGACGCTCGTTCATTGCCCCGACCCCCATCCTGACACTTTCAGGGCAGGACCAACAAATGGCTCCTTCAGGACACATTCAGATCATCTTCCTGGTAGAACTCCTGGGCTGTGATCTCTCTCAAACCGCAGGGTCCCCAAGGCCCTGCCCTCCCTGCTTGGGAAAATCCCACCATCCCGTCCGGGCCGGCTCTCTCCACTGCCCACGCTTTGGGAGGCACTTCCTGTCAAGATCCCGCCAGTCCCAGCACACGTGAGTCCCTGCTATGGCCCTGGACTGTTGAAAGCTGGACTGGGCTGATGAACCTGTGATATCACTCTGGGTTAAGCTATCAAAATATCATTTACTCCCTGGTTGCTCTTACTGTTAGCATTCATTTTATTTAAAGACTGGAGGCCTGATGCATGAAAATTCGTGCAAGAATGGGCTTTCCTTCCCTCTGCTGCTGACACCGCCTTTGCTCCAGCCGGAGCCACTTTCCGCCTTCCCAAGCTGCCCAGAGGCCCCGAGTGGCTGGGGTGGTGTGGAACGCCCTGGCCACTCAGTGCCTGCGTAATCAAATTAGCCCGCCATCTTTGTTGGGTTGATTTGCATACTCACTCCTGATTGGCTGGTGTGCATCACAAAGGGATGGTCAATTTGTATCTTTCTCTTTTATTAGTGTAGATGGCAAAATAGCCCCGGCCAGTATTTCCAAGTGGTTAGAGTGTTGGCCATGCACCGAAGGGTCATGGGTTTGATCCCCAATCAAGGGCATGTACTGCAGGTTCTCTCCCACCCTGAGTTGGGGAGCATGTAGGAGGCAACAGGTCGATGTGTCTCTCTCACATTGATGTTTCTCTCTCTCTACTCCCTCTCTCCCTTCCATTCTCTCTGAAAAGTAATGGAAACAGATATCCTCAAGTGAGGATGAACAAGGGGGGAAAAAAGATTGCATTATAAAAAAAAAAAAAAAAAAAAAAAAAAGATTGCATTATATCTGTGAGCTATTGAGTTTCATACAGGTAGGTGTCTCTTTAGTCTAACTTTTGTTCTAAAATTGGCCTAATCCAAACCTGTGTTGTCCACTATGGTACCCAGTAGCCACGTGTGGCTACTTAAATGTAAAAGAAATAAGTTAAAATGAAATAAAAGCAAGATTTTAGTCCCTCGATGGCACCGGCCACATTTCAGGTGAAACAATACCATGGCATGCTCAGAGCCCTGGCTGGTTTTGGTTCATACAAAAGCATCGAGGGAACTGGGCTGTTTAGCTGTTCGAGTCCCAGCCCAGCTCCATCTGTCATTGGCGCGCTGGCTCCCACGTGGGACAATGCAGACATGGGACATTTCCAACATGGAGGGGCGTTCTCCTGGGCGGCGCTGGTGTAGGCACTCAGCCAGGTAGGCAGCAGCACCTTTACCACCAGGAATGTTTCTGCACCACCTGCAGATGGCCCTCATCGGGGATGGGCCTGGAGAAAAGAAGCCCCAAAGATATGGTCCCTGCCCTAAATGATGTGCCATTCTAGAATGACACAGTGACTCACAGGATTTAAGACAGCAGAGGACAAATATTGGACCACGCACAGATGGGCACGTAAGGGTGAGAGTAATTAAAGAGTGGGTACAGAGTCCCCTGCAACCTCAGAGGAGGGGAAGTGCTGGGAGGAGTCAGAAGAGGAGGTATTTGGACTGGGCCTTGAGGGGTAATAGGAGTGTTCCTTGTGAAGACAGTGGCAGGACAATCAAAGAAAAGGGAGCTGGCCCTAACTGGTTTGACTCAGTGGATAGAGCGTCAGTCTGCAGACTGAAGGGTCTCAAGTTCGATTCCGGTCAAGGGCATGACCCTTGGTTTTGGGCACATCCCCGATAGGGAGTGTGCAAGAGGCAGTTGATCGATGTTTCTCTCTCATCAGTGTTTCTGACTCTCTATCCCTCTCCCTTCCTCTTTGTAAAAAATCAATAAAAAATATATCAGAAAAAGAAAGAAAAGGGAGCTGAGCTGTATGTGCAAAGAAACAGAGGCCATGGTTGGGATCGCCTTGGAGGGGTACAGCAGGAGCGGGGTCAGACGGGCAGGCGATGGAAGGCTTTGTGCTAGGAGAAGGGGGATCTCATTTGTCCTGTGGAGTCCTGGAAGGCTTACAAGCAGGAGCGAGTCGGGGAGATTTGCATTTGAAGGAGCTCATCTCAGAGAAGGTGAGATGGATAACATGGAGGGATCAGCCAGGAGGACATGAAAGAATTTGGGTGAAAACTGGGCTGTCCTGAACAAAGGCTGGACAGTGGGCATGGAGAGAAAGGGGAAGACGATGGGCTTCTGGATGAGTCACGTGGGAAGGGAGCTGTATTATGCCCGGGAAGGTTTCGAGTAGAAGGTGATGTGTGTTCTGGGATGGATGTAATGAAGGGCTCTAAATTCAGGAGGCTCCTACAGTTACCGCCAAAGCCAACTGGTCCCCAGAAAATCAAGGTGACCGACCTTGATTCCTTCCAAACAGAGAAGCATAAGGGTTCTCTGAGACCTCAGATTTTTGTTTGAGGCAATGAAGCAACAAACCTATTGTTGGAAAATGGAAATGGGTTCTCTAGGGAGGGTGCCCGGGGTGGTGAAGGGGGGTGGGTGGGGGCTGGGCTCATTACAGCACAGAATTTGGCCGCCCAGACGCCCCACTTGGCTTTATTTATCACCCTAATTACACCCTCCAGGAAGAACAATTGCTGATCAACCCAGTTACAAATTAAAGTTAATACAGCGAAGAGACAGCAACAAATATCGTTGCACATGCTGCCAAAATATGATGATCACAGGGCTGCAGCTGCCTGCTCTCCTCATTAGACCCCTCCCTTCCCTCCTCGGCTCAGTGACCTGTTCTCTCCCACCAGGGCTGTCAGGCTTTAGCCCCTCCCAAGTGGGTGCCCCCCTAGCCTGCTCCCCTCCACCGCGGCCTGGTCAAGGAGCCGTTGTGTGCAGTGAGGCTGCTGGGGGCAGAGCTGTAAGAAGCGGAGACAGGAAACTGAGTTTTGGCTTCCATCCTTCTTCCCAAACCTCTTGTGCTCTCTCCAGTTCACTGTGTTCCCCATTTCCCACTATGTTCTCCTCTACCCACGCCCTTCACCCCGGGGCTGACCTTGCTGCATGCCCTGACTGTTCTGAGGGGCCCTGCGCTGTGTGGGTGTCCCCCCTGGTCCAGCAGTCACTGCCTGCTTTGCTCAGCAGCTCAGGCAGCTTGAACCCAGCCTCCAGCTTTGCTGACCCTGTTCATTCCTTTGTCTTTGTAAAGAGAGGCGACTGGAGGGGGAGCGTGGTGGACAGCCCTCTCCTCCCAGGTCCTGCTCTCCGTGCTTTGGGCTCCTCTCTCTCTACCTCCCTGTGTCTCCTACCACTTGCCTCCTGTGGAAACAATTAGAAATAGTAAGCCTTCCTTCCTTGCCATCCACAGCGCACCTAGAGGAATGGGTGTGGGTGACCCAGGGGTGGGGGAAGCATGTGGGGGCTGGCCAGTTCTCTAATGTGTGTCAGAAAGGCACCCCTGATCCTTTTTGCCAGCCCCCAGAGCCCATGCTCGTGTGTATGCCAGCCCATCAGGGGAAACTGCAGTCCCCTCACCCCCACCCCAGGGCTCCCTGCAAGTATCCTGCAACTTCCGGCTTGTTCTGGCCTCATGTCTGCCCAACTCTTGGCTCTGCCTCCCCAGCACTGGCCTTTGGGCCAGGGGTTTCTAGTCATCCTGGCATTTCCTGGATAGCCACTGCCATCTCGAACCCACCGGAAGCCCAGTTTCTGCACTGTCTTAATAGGAGCTGTGCCCTGGTGCCAGCCCTGCCAGCCCCGGATACACCTGGGGGAGGCAGGCTGGGTCATCCGAGTGAAGGGGAGGTAGGGAGACCAGCAAAGGGGTGGAGCGGAGACTGGCACTGCCTCTTGTCTGACATCACCATCAGATGCCAAGGACTGGGCTCTGTGGGTGGCCCGCCCACCCCTTGGTATTGTAATCAGTCTGTTTCCTTGTCTGCCTCACCCACTGGACTGCGGGCTCTGCCAGGGCAGGCTCGAGTCTGATTGGCAGCTGGATGCCCACTACCTGGTGCAGGTCCTGGCTATCCCACCACGTGTCTGTGGAATAAAGAAATAGATACGATGAGCTCTTCCTTCTTTATCCCCTGCCAGGTTCCTGTCTATTTACGTGCCCCAAGTGGGAAGCTTTGGGGTCCTCAGGTTCTATTGATTCTACTTCTTTTTAAAAATATATATATATATTATTGATTTTTTTACAGAGAGGAAGGGAGAGGGATAGAGAGTTAGAAACATTGATCAGCTGCCTCCTGCACACCCCCCACTGGAGATGTGCCCATAACCAAGGTACATGCCCTTGACCGGAATCGAACCTGGGACCTTTCAGTCTGCAGCCCTACGCTCTATTCACTGAGCCAAACCAGTTTCGGCTGACTCTACTTCTTAAAATACTTCTCCAACCAAGGCCTCTTTGGGAGATGTTTGTTTCTGCCTGGATAATTCTGATCAGAAATGGGCTGACTGATGTCCTGGCTTCCCTGTTGAACTCTCTCTCCCACCTCTGTGTGCGTCTTCTGCATTGCTCATAGATGTAACGCAGATCGAATCACGCCACTCCTTTGTTTAAATCCGTTCAACATCCCTCCATCTCTCACAACATAAAGTGCAGTTCCCTTAGACCCTCCACGATTTGGGTCAGCCTGTTATTCCAGCCTATCTCTTGCTGCGTTTCCCCGGGGACCTCGTGAGACACCCCTGGGCACGCCTCGCTGTTCTTGAAGCAAGTTCTCCTTTTTCCACCTCCACCTTGGCATCTCTCTCCTCTCTCAGAAGTTACTCTCCACAGCACACCTCACCGTTTCCCATCTACTGAACTCGTACCGGTCCTTTAAGAGCCAGCCGAAATGTCACCTCCTCTGCGATGTCATCAGCGAGCCGTCAAACACCCCTTCCTTGTGTGTCTCTTCATCGTGCACGTCTCCAAGCACCATGGGCAACGACAGAGTGTTGCCGTGTCTGTGTCTTTTGTAGGAGCACATAAGCCCCCAGAGGCCGGCCCGTGTCCTGCTCACTTTTAGACACTGGAAACGGGCCGGAGCCTTATGCACGGCAGGAGAGGCTGTGTGTCCCTGGGCTGGTTACTTACCCTCTCTGTCTCTCCGTTTGCTCACTCATGAAACTGTCACGATAATAGCTTCCGCAAGAGGAAATCCTCGACAGTGAGGATTCAATGAGCTACCCCTCTCGCGGATGAAGCGCTCAGTAAGTGCGAGCTACTGTTACTCACTCTGATGGGCAGGCCTGTGCAAATGTTGTTGGAATGAATGAGTGAGTGAATGCAAGCCTGTGGTCTCACAAGGCACGTTTCCACCCATAAAACACATTCAGTATCAGAGTCCTGCAAACTATTCAAGGCAGGTCACGGTGCCCGGACGTCCCCTGGCTTGGCAGCGGCTTCTCTGTGGGTTGCTATTCAACACTTCTCCAGGTTGAGCAGGAAATGTTTGGCTGAGGAAAGATGACCGGAGAAAGTTTGCCATCCTTGTGAGGTGAAGGACGGGCAAGGACGGTGACATGGGTGATCCTGGTGGTCAGCCGGAAAGCAGCAACAGACACCCCTCCATCCCCAACGTACTTAAAAATGTCCTCGTTCCCTTTGAGAAGGATGCGAACCCGGGGTTATTTGGCTGCTGAGGATCCGGATGGGGAATCAAGTTTCTGCTCCCGAAACACCTTAAAGACAATGGAATCCCAGTCGTTTCTTCAGAGAATGATCCTTATTTTGATGGAGCTCCAAATTCTGGTCTCGTTATTTACTACTTAGAAGGTGCTGCTATCTCCCTGACTCTGGCTGATCTGCAGCATGAGAATAATTCCTATCTCATGTAGATGCTGTGAAGTTGAAATAAAATTAAATGGGAAAATTCACATAATATAAAGCATCGTGATCCTGGGTGGGTACAATCTTAGTGTCTGACTTAATTTAGAAATGTAAGCTGTACTGGGATCTAAATCCTCCTGAGCAAGAATAACACTGGGTAGCTACAGGCATATTTTTCATTCTTACATTCTAGTCAGCAAAATACGTGTGTTTTTTTTTAACTGAATATATACTGTGGGCCAGACATTTTGTTGATGGCTAAAATAAAAAAAAATAAAAAAAAGAGTAATAATAATTATATTAATTTTAAAAGCACACAACAGCTCTGGCCAGGGTGGCTCAGTTAGTGGAGCGTCATCTCGAACACGGAAGGGTTGTGGGTTCGATTCCCAGTCAGGGCACATGTCCTGTTGTGGGTTTGGTCCCTGGTTGGGGTGTGTACGGGAGGCAACCAGTCGATGTTTCTCTCTAGTATGGATGCTTTCCTCTCTCCCTCTCCCTTCCCCTCTCTCTAAAGTCAATAAAAATCTATTTTAAAACAATAACAAAGTACTTGCCCTCATGTAGCTCCCAGTCTAGTGAGGGCGAGAGAGACAAGACAGCAGATTTTCAGTTGAGTCAAGGTCTATCGGGAACATGCTGGGTCCTCAGGGAGGGAAGCACTGGACTGAGGTGGGACAGGGCTGGAGGTGAGGTAATTAAGGAAGCTCCTGGAGGAGGTGACGCTTGAACTAAGTCTTGAAGGAAGAGTAGAAATTATCTAGACGAAGGAGGGGGAGAGAAAGCTCAGTCCAGGAAGAGGGGGCAGCAGATACAAAAATCCTGGGGTGCAAAGAGCAGTCCCATTCTAGGAAGAGCAAACTACCTGACAGGGGTAGAGTGAACACAGTTAGTGGGAGGCAAGTGAAGAGACGGGAAAAGCAAGCCAGCCTTGTGTCATGAAGAACGATGGTGCACGGCTGAGGGGCCTTGATTTTATCCCAAAGACGATGGTAAGTCATGGAAAGTTGCAAGCAGAGGCCCTGGCCTGCTCACTCTGGAGGCCGCGTGGAGGACAGGCTGGAGGAGAGGCGACCAGGAGGGGACTCTTCCAGAAATGTAGGCAAGATGTTCTGGAGCCACTGAGGCCACGAGGAAGGTGACCCACAATCTAGATCCACACAATTACAGATGGACAAATGTATACAACCCTATAGTAGATGCTCATTAAGAAAAGGCACCTGCAGACTCTCTCTCTCTCTCTCTCTCTCTCTCTCTCTGTCTCTCCCATCCCCTTTGCAGACACATTCACGCCCACACCTCCCCCGTCTCCTTACCCCAGGCTCGCTTCCTTCGCCTTTCTCCCTCCTAAGCTCCAAGGGCACTTTGGCCCCTGTGACTTGTTTGCTGAGCCCACGCAGCCAGCTGGCTCACTTCTTCCACGGCTCACTTCTTCTGCTCTGTGGCTTGCTAAATAAACTTTTGCTTGTAAAAAAAAAAAAAAAGAAAAGGAAAGGAAAGGCATCTGCCTACGTCCAATACCTCCCCGGGTGGGAGGACCTATTAAAGGTGCCATAGCAAGGAAGGGCACAGACATAAACTTTGGAAGGTAGGGAGGTAGGTCCAAGAAGGGGGACCCCCAAAATATTTATAGAGATCATTTCTAGGTGGCAGGATGTTGGGTGATTTGTATAATTCTTTCTACAATAAATGAGTCGTTTATGTATTTTCTGAAAAAAGAATTCAACGATGAAAAGAAATCAACCCCAGAACTTGGGCTCCAGGGGGAACCGGAAAATCCAGGCCATTCATCAGGCACTAGACGAGGGATAACTCAGAGGTCAAGGCCCAGTTTGGAGTCAGTGGGGGTGAGAAGCTTTGGGCTCAGACAGGAGAATAAGTGCCTCTATGTTAGGGGGATCCTGGTGAGCAGAGTTGAGCTTGTCAAGAAGGCAGTGAGGGCACCCCCCAAAGATGGGCTGGCGTGCCAGGGGAGCATTTGGTAGAGGGACGGGGAGCGCGTGCTCAGCGCGCAGGCAGATTTTCAGTAGGTGGCTGAAAGACAGGAGGGGAAGGATTGTGTAACCGAGTTGTGGGGAAGGAGAATAGTAGCCTATTGTCGGAGACCCGATAAACACATCGGGAGCGTTCATCTTGGGGGCGTGGGCTTGAAATAAGTTCCAAGACAGCTTAATGATCCGTCACCAGTCCTCTCCTTGGATGAGTCACAGGAGAAGGAGATTAACCCAGTTCAGCCTTCTCTGCCCCTGCTTCTGCGACACAGCCACCGACTCCTCTCACCATGGAGCCTGCGGCCTGGCCAGGCGGGGAGCTCAAGCCAGCCAGCCCCATCCATCCTCCTTGGGCAGCCCCATCTCCCCTTCACTTCCCGTGTTCAGGATTCGCTTCGACAGGCACCTGGCGGGGCCAATGCCCTGCCCTCCGCGGCGGGTTCTGCAGCGCTGGCGCCGGGTGTGGGTGGACAGCTGCTGACTGGGCCCGGGCTGTGGGCAGCAGCCATACCCACGAGGAGGAGCCCACTTTTGCGGGAGCGCCTTAATGAGGTTGGAAACTGGTGGCCTGGGAATCGCAGCCAGCGCAGCCGCACGGGGAATGGAAATAAGAAAGTCCTGGAAGAAATGAGCAGCTTGGCACGCCTTTCACCAGAGGCTCTGGATGTCCGTTCTGGCCCGTTCTGCCGAGGCCGTGTGACACGGCATGTTGTTCAGCCCACGGGCGTCTTCGTTTCCTTGGCGGCAAAGTGCTGGTCACATCCAGTCAGAGCCCCAGAGACCGACAGGGATCCCTCACGGAGAGCTTGTTCGAAGGGCTTTGCATATAGATTAACTCTGTGATTAGCAAGAACCCTACATAAGATACATAATATTATGATTGTCATCATCCTGAAAGATGAGATAACCAAGATGTGGGGAAGCTAAGAGATTGCTCCAAATCACATTCGCGGGGAGTCCAGACTTAAACCCAGCAGCCACGCTCCGGACTCCGTGCTCCAAACCACCACAGTCACTTCCTCTGTCGGCCGCGATGCTTTACAAACAGACGCCAGCTGATTCTCCTCATTTTTGACTGACATTCCGGGGGGTTGGGGGGCGGGATCAAATAGGCCCCATCACCACATGTTTGTGGCTGCCAGGGTTGTCACGCAGGAAAGGACAGGGCTGATGGCTGTGTCCACCACGTGCTGAGTGCCTGGCCTTGATCCTAACAGAACCGGGGCGATGCAGGAGCAGGGACGTGGGGAATGGGTGACTACCCACAGCTGGAGAGCTCCTAAATCAAAGACACTCCTCCGATTCCAAACTTCCCCGGGGCGGGGCAGTGTGATAGCATCTGGATTCAAAGTTTATTTCTGCCCCTTCCTAGCTGTGTGATCTTGGGCAAGTGGCTTCCCCTCTCTGGGCTTTGATTGGGTCATCTGTGAAATGAAGGTGCAATAATATCTACCCCATAAGGGTACGGTGAGGCGCACAGGCGTTAGCACAAGTGACGTGCCGGACGCAGGCACATGGTGAGCTCTCCAGGGTTACGAAAGCAGCACGTCAAGGCCTGGGAGGACAGCATTTGAGTCAAGGTTTGCCTTGGGTAGAGGAGGCTTGATAAGGGCCCCGAAGATCCGCAGGGCAGCGGGTGTTTGTTCAGGGAAGGTTTGGGCAGGAAGCAAGCAGTGAAGTCAGACGGCTGGGAGGGTGGGCTGATGGCCTGGGGGGTCAGACACAGTTGGACAAGTTGTTAGTTTGGGGGGCAGGTGGCTCTCCTGCCAGGGCTGGGGGTCGTTATTCAGAGGGTCAGACAGTGTCTGGAGGTGGAAGGGTCCAGGGAGGACTGGGCACAGGGAGAGGAGACACACCCCCTGGCTGGGGGTTTGAGGCAGAACTCTACTTTCTTGGCGGCCGGGTCGGGGAAGACATGAAGAACCCTGTAGCAGTGGAGCCATCAAAACTGGGGGTCAGTTGACAGTGGGCTGGGTCAATGTAGGAAGCGCCAAATCCAGATACTGGGTACACAGAGATGGGCCAGAGGTAAAAAAACAAGGGGAGGGGCTAATTAGCATATGCAAAGTTGAGGATTGTGCTCTGTGCAAAGTGCATGCTATACAAGTGTCATTGTTGATGAGGATAATGATGATGATGGTGAAGATGATGATGGTGATGATGATTGATGCCATTTTGGCAGCCAGGATTTGGGATTCAGGGACAGGATTTTGGGTTCTTAAAGCAGAAGCAACCGGACTGGGATTTGACGCTTTATTATTCCTGCCTGGCTCACCACCCCCATAAATCTGCGAACTAATATTGCCAACTTTTTGATTTAGCCCAGTAAGGCCATTCAAACAATCAAGACGCTTATCACTGTCACCACCGTGATTTCATAAGAGAAAAGCCATCTTATCACCAAAAGTAAGGCAGGCGTAATCTCAGAATAGACAGCCCTTTAAATTGGAAACAAAAATTACCTTCACAACAGGCTCACTGCCGTGGTCTTTTCGGTGAGCAGCTGGTGGGGAAGTTTGTCCTGGGGCAGTGCTGAGGGCAGAGCAGAGTGGAGCTGCATTAGGGCCCAGGGCTCCCCTTCCGGGGGTCTGTGCTTCCTTGTGGCGCTTGGTTTCAAGGAACATGACCACGGTGAGCACACACAAGGGGCCGTCCTGGTCCTGAGCTCCCATGCTAACCACACCTTCGCAGCTGGCACCCCTGACGTCCCGTGCAGGCTCCAGGCCACTCATTCTGGCCCAGCCTGCTCCCACTGCATTCCAGGCCACCTGGTCCTCTCCCACCCACAGCCCTCATCATGCCCTTTGGCTCTGACACCTGAACTTGCTTTCTTCAGGTTGACCTTTGGCACTCTTGAAAGGTCTTGGCTGGAACCTGCCGTCTGCTCTTCCTGCTCCTGGCCAACCTGTGGACATTCTGCCCCGTCCCCACCCTGGGGCCTCAGCCTTGGCCTCTGTCCTGGATTGCTGAGGACCTGAATGGAATGTGAGGGCTTGAACCGGCCACTGCAATGTGGACCTGGCGCTTCTCCCACCCACGTTCTCTTGGCCCCGTGGGGGTGAGGGACAGGAGGAGAAGAATGAGTCTCCAGTTTGGTCACAACCTGTAGAAATTAATAGGATGCAGGGCAAGGAGCTAACCTGGTCATTAACTCCTATCTGTCTCTCGGACTTGTCTGTAAGCTCTTTGAAGCCTACAGGGACAAAGCCTGATCATCTTATTTTTTTATTTAAAAAAAATTTTTTTTCTTGATTTCAGAGAGGAAGTGAGAGGGGAGAGGGAGAGAGAAATGAAACATCAAAGATGAGAGAGAATCATCGTTCGGCTGGCTGCCTCCTGCATGCCCCACACTAGGGATCGAGCCCACAATCCAAGCTGGTGCCCTGACTGGGAAATGAACTGTGACATCCTCCTGGTTCATAGGCTGACACTCAACCCCTGAGCCACACCGGCCGGCTGATCATCTTATTAAAGCTTTTAGTTCCTACCCATCCCCACTTCCCCACCGCTTCCCCAGAGCCAACTAATGAAGCCCCCGTACAAGACATCTGTTGCCTTAAATTTGATTCCTCCATTCAACACACATTTACCGATCACTCGGGGAGAATGAGCTGCTGGGACAGGCACTGTGAGACGCTGAGACAGATGGGATCTGGACGCTGCCTTTAAGGAGCCCTCAGCCTACCTCAGAGGAGGAGGAGGACGACGCACGCCCCTGGAACTAGAAATAAAGTAGAAAATATCGAATGTTTCCAGAAAAGCCTGCAGGCTGGGCTGAACCTGTTTCACTGCCAGGTGCTCCGCGGGTTTGGCTCCTGGGGCCCAGGCCATCTGGAAAAGAGCCCTCCCAACACATTCCATTCATCCTTGAACACAACCTTGATCACCACTTCCTTTGGTTTTCAGTTTTTTTCCTTCAACTTCCCATTTGTCTTGGTGCTCATTCTCCCTGACCTTCCTCCCGCAGTCATCCCAAACAAGACATTTGCTGAAAACCAATGGCAAGATAAGGGTGCCCTTTGGGTGTTGTTTCCAGTCATGTATTGACAGCCTGCTTTCGTACTGCGTGTCATTGGCCTTGTGCTTGTTTTGTTGAAGCCCGAATGTTGGTTAAGCAAAAAGAACAAGAAAAGGGAAAACCAAATCAAAGAAACGCTAAACTCTCAAAGAATTTTCACTTAACGATTTAGTACCAGAGATGGCGTTTCTAAGAAGAGAGTCTCTGAGGTAGGGGGTCTTCCCCCATAATTTGCGTTCCTTTGCGGCTAACTGACGTGAGTGGGGGTTGGCTCACTTTCCCCGGGGGCCATGGGGTTCTGTGCTGTTGTCTCGCTGGCGTGCCATGTCTGGCCGCCGCTCCCCCTGGCCTGCCTGCACACCCGTGCGCAGTGCCCAGGCTCAGTCTCTGCGAACCTCCACGAGCTTCTGGTGGTAGAATTGGCACTTGCCTCCTGACTCGCAGCTGAACGGAGGTGCGGCAGTCTGACGTCACAGGACGGAATTCTGGATCGGAAGTCAGGAGACCTGGGTCCTAGTCTTGTCATCACCTTGAGCAAGGCAAAGTCCCTGACTTACCTGAGATTATGTTTCCCGGAGCCAGAGAATCTGCCAAGTTCAGTGAGTCTGTGCATGTTTATTTAGTTTGCATTTTTTAATTATAAGTTAAATGCATGTTCACTGTACAAATGTGATGATGGTACAGAAATATATCAGGACAAGTCTCTCTATCTCTTTTTTCTTCTTCTTCACTTTAAGTCATTTTTATTTTTCAATCGCAGTTGACATACATTATTACAAAATTTCCTAAGTGATCATCCCGATAAATGTCAGATCCAGTTACTAGAATATTGTTGACTATATTCCCTGGGCTGTACTTTACATCCTCAGGACTATTCTGTAACTACCCATTTGTACTTCTTCATCCCCTCACCCTTTACACCCACTTCCCTAACCCCCCTCCCATCAGGTAACTGTGTTAGGACCAGTCTCACACTTCATCCACCATCATTTCCAGAAATAGCCACTGTTGTTTAGGTGAGCACGCTTCTAGACATTGTCTATGTCCACACAGTTTCCACAGTCAGCCTCATAGCTGTGGAATAACCCACCTTCCAAGAGAAGACTCTGTCTTCTTAATGCACTTTAGTCTTCTGGCACCAAGGAAGTTATTGCTTTTTTTAAAAAAAATATGTATTCAATTCTTTTTAGAAAGTTCTAGAGATAAGGAAAAGATGTGGAGCTAGCTTATAGAGAGCCAGGAATCAATTATATATCTCTATTTCCAACTCCTCGTTCAGTGAGGTTACATTGGTGGCTTGAAATTGGCCATGGTAGGAGTATTTACACCACAGAAACTGGCAAATGCTTCCCGTCTGCTCCCCACTCCCATCCCCCAATCCAATCGCTGGGCCTGGTGAAGGACAAGCTTCAGCAACTTAAGATGGTCAGTCAACTGGCTCTTGTAGTTTGATAGGCTCTGTGGAGTCGAGCAAACTGCATTTGTAGGCTATGTCCTTTCTGGCAAAAGGTAAGAGAACCCTGGGCGAGATCGTGGGAATAGATGCTGGCCAAGAACAGGGATTGACACCTGCTCTCCCCGCTGCCCTGTAGCAAGCAGATCTCTTAGGCACCCTTGGGAATTTATTAGAATCATGGCCCGGATGAATCACAGCTCCACCCCCTTTTGCAACTCTGATGTTGCTCCTCCCCATTGAGAGAGGTTGAGTCTGTTTTGCCATCTCCTTGAATCTGCAACTCACCTCATGACATTCCCACTCCCCCCTCCCCACACACACACCAGAATGGGGGGGGGGGGGGGGGGGGGAAATAACACTGTGCGAGTGCTGGAGCTCCCGCCTAAAGGGGTCTACTAGCATCTACCATCACCCTCTCCTGAGGCCCTCTCATCACCCAACCCTGAGACCACCATTTCTTGATGAACCCAGTGCGTCTCCTGGAGGAGAAGTCATGTGGAGAACTGAAAGTCAGCACCAACTGCCGGACCTGGGGATGAGGTCATGTTGCACGCTCCAGCCCAAATCAGAGGACGATAGCTGCGTGAGTGACTGCAGGTGGAACCCACAGAAGCAGCCACATAGCCAGCCCATAGCGTAGTGAGAAATAGTAAATCACTTGGTCTGTTGCACAGAAATAGCTAACTGAGACAACCTCAAAATCTAGATACGCAGGACCTGGGGAGCTGGCTGCCTCTCCCTGCTCTATGGAGCGGACAAGTGGTCAGGACTTTATTTAAGACGTTATTCCTGCCAGGGGCTTGTATTCCTTCAAAGGAATAAAGTTCTAACAAGGGGATGGCAAGCCCTTATCAAGGACATGTTTATGTCCAGCGGCCCTCCCACCTGCTCTTCACTAGTCATGTTTTGGCGGCTTCCTTCATCAGCTTCCAGCTCACCTGGTAAAGCCCCGCCTTTCCCAGAGGAGGAGGTGACAGGGCAGATCCAGTTCAGAGGCGCCCGCACTGGTTGGTGATGCAGAGGAAGTTTTGTAGCTAAACAAAACAAGCCCAAACCCCAAAAGAGAAAGAAGTCAACAGGGATTCCAAAGATGGCAAAAGGTTGGGCCCTGTGTCTAGGCCATGTTTTATCTGTGGCAGTTACGTACGGACAGTTACAAGTCAAGTAGATCCCACTGGCACTTGACCACTTCGGAGGTCTTTACATTGTTCTGGAAGTTTCTGTTTGTATCTGCTTTCCTCCCTACAGTAGACTGTAAGTCTCTTGAGAGCAGGGACCATGAACTATTCATTTCTATGACTGAGAGCCTAGCAGGACACTGCACAGAACAGGCACTCAATGTGTGCTGTTGCATTGAAGTATAAAGTTAAGTCCAAAAAGCAGGGAGGTTTTGAAAGATTTGAAATGTCTGCAGAAGAGCCAGGTGAGTCCATGGAAACAGCTGTAGACCTCACCCCAGAGATGTTCGTCTGTCCCAACCAGTCCGGAGTTAGTACCCTCACCTGGGACACTGGTGGTTCAAGGTCAGGCTGCAAATCCTCAGACATGAAGCTCCCTTACTCACCACCTTGCTCAGGGAGAGGCGACTTTGCCTGGCTTTGGGCAAGGTGTAATCATACCCATACCCGGAGCACAGTCCCCAGTCGTGACTTTCACCTCCTCAGTTGTCCTGAGGCAAAGCCAACAGTGCATAAGCAACACTGGGAAGTGGCACATCCTCAGAGACCCGCCTCCAGACACCTGTCAATGGCTCCATCAACTTGTCATTCTCAGTGATGAGTACCTACCACCCCCTCAACTACTGTAGCCTCCACCCTTGGAGCTCAGAGTCCTGGATCCTTCAGGGGCTTCCAGGCACACGCTCCCCTGCCCCCCTCCCCCCCCCACCCCAATGAATGCATTGGCCCTGGGGCATCTCTCTCCCTTTTTCTACTGCTCTAGCTCAGCTTTGCGCATCTGGGGACAGGATCAGGAAAAAGGGGTCCACTGAGCACTTGTCCCTTCCCAATCCCTCCTCACTTCCTTTCCAACCAAAAGCATACTAATGTGGCTCTTGGAGATTTTGTTCCCAGTCTCCAAAAGGAAGGAAAGCAAAGAAGGAGGAATAGAAAAAGAAAGTGGGTGGAGAAAGATTGCCTAACCATCTTCCCAGGTTCCCCCGTTCCCTACAGAGTAAAGTTCAAATCCTTTTTTGGTATGTAAAGCTCTTCCTAGCTGGGCTCACCCAAAATTGCAGCCTTATCTCTGCCTCTCCCCTCTCTGACCTCACGGCCATCTGGCTTCTGCAGGTTCTGAGTCTGGAATGTCCTTTTCCCCTCACTGCTCCCCTTCAAGGCCTACTCTGCTCTGCGATGCCTTCCTCAACCCCAGGCAAAGACAGCCCCATCCTGCCCCAACAGCCACGGCTGCCTTATCCAATCTGTTTGGTAATACAGCAGGGCCACTCAGTCATTAATTCTTTCATTTGCTCCTTTCTTCATTTCTCCCTTCACCAAGCGCTCACTGAGGACCTGTATGAGCCAGGCTCTGGGCTAGAAGCCAAGGATACTACAGGAAATAGGACGCAGTTATGTGGACCTGCCAGACAGCTATGGAGTTAGTAACTACATTGGGGTCCTGGGGTAAAGAGCAGGGGGTTCACTCTGATAGTGAAGGTCTGGATACTTCTCCAGAGGAAGTGAAATAACAGCTGAACTGAGGCAGAGATTGTTAACGTTTGGGGGGTGGGATGTGAGGCCCCGGGGAATGCAGGAGGGAACCTGACAAATTTAAGGAAGTGCAAGAGGGTGGAGGAAGGTTGGGCAAGCTCTGGCTGTGGCTGGGTGAGCAGGCAGGGACCAGGGCCTCCGAGGGCCTGTAGATGGCAATAGGGTTTTGGACCTCCTTCTAAGAGAAATAGGAGACACCGGTGGGTTTCCCCTGGTGGGGCAGGGTGACGGGAATATGTCTGATTTGCATTTTGTAAAGATTCATCCTTCAGCTGTGGGGTGAAGAGTGGGATCACAGTGGGAGTGGGAGTGAAGGCCGGAGAGTCGGTGGGAGGCTGGTGCAGAGGTCTAGGGAAGAGGTGCTCGTGGTCTGGACAGAGGGGGCTGGAGTAGATAGACAGGTAGGTGGTCAGCCTGACGGAGCTCAGTGGCAGGTTGGAAATAGGTGAGCAAAAGGGGTGTCTGAGATGGCTCCTCCCCACACACCCACCATAGCATCTTACAGAGACCTCGTGCAAGGGAAATCCCGATGCTGGGAACCAAAGGGGAGACTCTCTCTATTAGGGAGCCTGATAGGTTTTGAATTAAAGCCATTGAGCCAGACCATTTACCCAATTCCTGTAACAAATAGGTATTTCAAAATATACGAAAATCAGATCTCTTCCAAAGTGATCATTTAATGCTTTTGGAATGTAGGCAAAACAGGTGGGGCGTGAGCATTCTGCTCTCAGTACTGTAAGATAATAGTTCGAATGAAAGGGAGTGTCTGGAAACAAATACCATGTAAACAAAGAAGTAAGCCCTAAATATAAAGACAATTTAAATATATAAATCCCATATGTTATATAGTGAGTATTCAAATACATTTACTATATTATTTTTAATGGCAAAAGTAACTTCTCACTGGGGAAAAAAATCAAGCAGTCCTATTTGATAAAAGGCTAATATGCAAATTGTCCCCACGGGAGTTCAACAGGCAGGGAGGCCGACCGCTCGCTATGACGTGCACTGACCACCAGGGGCCAGCGCTGAATGAAGGAAAGCCCTGGCTGGCAGCTGTCGGAGAAGGAAGGCCCCAATAGGCCCTGATCGCTGGCCAGGCCTAGGGACCTTACCCAGGTACAAATTTCGTGTACTGGGCCTCTGGTAGATAAATAATGGAGTTCTAGTGAAACCCCCAAAGCTACCCCTCACCAAATGTAATGTCTTTTCCTGTGCACCAAAACATGTTTTCCTCTTTTAGAAATTAGCAATTTTGAGTAAGTTCTAGCAAATCAGCGGACAGAACAAAATATGTCATTGCAGACCTCTTGGAGAGATAGGACTTAGCCCCAGTGCAATATAGTTAAGTCAGTGGTCAGCTCTGTTGACTAATGAGTTTGCCCACCACTGGGATCGGGGCTTAATCACAAGGAACAACAACCGCCTGTAATTATTGGAACTGAGAGTCTAGGTCAGTGGTCAGCAAACTCATTAGTCAACAGAGCAGCAAACCACGGCTCGCGAGCCACAGTTTGCTGACCACTCAGCTAAGGAACCAAAAGAGCAGCATAGACCTTCAAGCCAACATGAATGGCCCAGGCAGTGAGTGTTACAGCAGTTCAGGGATGGGAGAGAAGGGAGTTGCAGACACAAGACTGCCTGTGTAGAAACCGAACCCCCAACTGGCTTGAGCCAAGCAGGAATTTATTATTAGCTCATGAGCGTCTGAGACCTGTTAGGCGCTACTTCAGGTTCTCTTGGCCTCACCTTCTCTTTTTCCAGCTGCCACTGCCGGGACCAGATCTGACAGGCCCCAACTAACTTCATGTGGGAGCAGTTGTTCAGCTCCTCACCTCATGCTGTGTGTCACTGGCCGCCTGCCGTGGGTGCCCCAGGTGACACCGAGGGGAGGACCCTGCTTGTCTCCCAATAGACAAAACCCGGAAGTGTAGGAGAATTAAGGTCTCAGGATAGGAATCTAGTAGTTACCACAAACAGTGTGAAATGTGGCAGAAAGATCAAGGAGAAAGAGGAGTAAAGACCATTAGAACTATTTTTTTTTTTGGCCTAGTTTTTTGTATTTTATTGTTTCAATTAAATGTAAATTTAAATAACCACATGTGACCAGCAGGTACCAGAAAGGGTTCACTGACAATGAGTAGATGGGAAATCAAGGTTCTAGGCACCATAGATGAAATCTAGAATTTGTGTGTTTAAAGCACTCTATTGACATTTGCTCTCAGAGACTGGAATGCTCTTTGCACTTAGAACTCTGTATCACTCCCAGAATCTGCAGCTGTAATCTCCAGCTGTGATCAAGATCCTCATCCTTGGCTAAAGAAAAGAAACTTGGAGATTTGATTTGATGCTTGTTCATCAGGAAAACAGGGATTGAGTAAGTTATTAGGAGACATTCTCTCAGGCCAAGTTCCTTCAGTGGAGTTGCCTGTTCCAAAGGGTTTGAATATATCTAGTTATCTTTTAACGGCAAAGTCTTTTGAAGAATCCAGGGCCCTCAGAAGCCACAGGAAGCCCCGGTGAGAAACGTTTGGGGAAGAATTGGTTGACTTGGATTTCAATGGCGCCCTGACTAGTTTGCAGGTGCTCCTTGTTAGCAAGGTTGAAAATGTGCATGCTGTGGTTCATGTTGCATGACTATCTAAAAGAAGTCCATCACAAGAGTGGTAAGAACCACATTACATTTGGATGTTGCCTAATCTTCAAATCCAGGTAAAAGGTTGATTCCCTGGGAATGAAAGGAGCCACGTGATGGCCAGTCTCCTGTAATCTGGTCTCAGTTCGTAAGGAAACAGAATGAGAATGAGAAAGGTGAGGACATCACTCTCTCAGAAATCAAGGTGGGGTGTGTGTTTATGTGGGGTGTGAATGAAGTAGTAATTCAGGGCACTTTCAGAAACTGTCACTTCCAATGATGTTGGTGCGTATTCCTTTACCAAACAACCATTGCTTTCGGTGGGAGCTCCCTCTCTGGGAGTTGTGTGGAATGCAGGAAGGTAAAGGCCAGGGCTGTGACCCCCAGTGCCTACCACTTGCCCAGAGAGAGGAATGCCGATTGGTTGTGATACCACCTGGGGGCTAATATCTGATTCTCCCCAACCCCATAAATCTAAATAAGTATTTAGCAGTCCCACACAATTCCAAAGTAAATGTTAAAGAGTAATAATAAGCCCTATGAAAAGTCCTTAAAAATGCAAAACTTGGAAACCGGGAATTTTACACCTCGTGACTGACAATGTGGGAAGGCTATATACGTCAGGTTTCTCTTTTTTGCAATCAATCTTTGAAAACGGACTACATTATTTAACTTTAGGGACATTGAGTTTTAAATGTGGTTTTTAAAAATTGAATAAGATTATTTAATCCAACCTTTTTTATAGATAAGAGAACTTAAAGTGATAGAAACAGGTGAAATTCAGATGCTCCAATGGCTGCTGTTGGCTACTTTCTCCAGTGTGCATGTGTGTGCTTGCATTTATATTTATATTTGGTTTGAAACCCCCTCATACCTGAACAGCAATAATTCATAAATTTTTGACATCTAAATTTGATTTAAAAATTCTATTTCCTGCCATTCATATTTAATCAGTGCCTCTCAAATGATTGCTCTCAAATTTTAAACCTGGGATTATAGATCCCAGGAGGGCATTCAGAAAGAAAATTTGGGCCTTCTCTTTAGAGAATTCTTGAAAAGAATAGATAAGCTTGACGAAGTGGCAATTCATCTATCTTTAGACATTTTAATCTGAGCTCAGCCTAATATGCTTCTCTAATTATAGTGATATATTTCCACATTACAAAGCAAGACACATGGCCCGACACATGGTCTTGGGATTCTGGATGTTTGGTTCAGTAATATTTGCTTAATGGTAAGAGGAATTATTATCTGGAGCACATGAAAACCAAGTGTTTCTCTTGGTAAGCTATTCTTAAAATATCCTACCTAGTTTCTTGCAATATCTGTGCTTAACTAATTATAAAATTAAAAATACTTTTAAAATACTAAATGGAGCCCTGGCCGGCTTGGCTCAGTGGATAGAGCATCGGCCTTCGGAAGGAAGGGTCCCAGGTTCGATTCTGGTCAAAGGCACATGCCTGGGTTGCAGGCTCGATCCCAGTGGGGGGCGTGTAGAAGGCAGCCTATGGGTGGTTCTCTCATCATTGATGTTTCTCTCTCTCTCTCTCTATCTATCTCTCTCTCTCTCTCTCCCTCTCCTTTTTCCCCTCTCCCTTCCTCTCTGAAATCAATAAAAATATTAAAAATAAAAATACCAAATGGAATTAGTGTTCATTATAGAAAACAACCAGCAAATATAAATGAGCAAAATAAGAAAACACTGAACAAGTAATATACTAAAATATTCTTTAGGGCAAAGAAAAAGGGGCGTATTAATTTTAAATGCTTCCATACTTTCACAGTCAAATCCCACTCTTCCTTGTTTACAACCAAAAAAGCCCAAACACTAAAAAAAAAAAAAAAAACAAACAAACAACAAAAAAAACATTTAAAGAGTCACCGAGTAAAACTTCCATGTCCTTAATAAACTCTGCCTGAGTTTTAGGAATCTGCATAATAAACATGAAATGGATCACCTGACCACTCTCACCCTCATCTCATTCCATACACCCATCTTCCCTCCCTCCCCCACTCACACACGTTGGGACTTCAAAAACACCCCTGTTCAACTCGGTTCTTTCTAAAAGGGGGGAAGGGAGGGAAAGATGGCAGAAGGGCACCAGTGTCAGGGCGAAGAATAAGGCTACAGCCAGCTCTTGCGTCCATAAAGCGCAAAGCCTCTAGGCCCAACACGTAAAGCGGATTCGTGCCCAGGCTGGTCTCTACCGCCGGCTCCGCGGACACCCCACTCCCCGATGAGTTTCACTTTCTTTGACTTCCTTCAGCAGGTGGAGGGTGAACGCCCCACACTTTTAAGGGGAAGGCGGCGCCGGACTGATGGTTTCCCGGAACCTCGCCTCGAGTGCAGGGGAGAGGGAAGAAGGCAAGGCTGGGCGATGGGCGTTTCATTCATTGCTCCTCTTCCCCTCCTCCCACTCTTCCCTGCCCTGGACTTTCTCTCCCCGTTTCCAGTGCGAGTTTGACGTCGGTCTCCAGGATACCAGACAGCCAATCGTCTGGTTGCTAAGGGAGACGCGCGGCCAATCGGGCGTCGTTGCTACCTGTAATATTTTTAGCCGGGAGGGACTCTGGGTTCCACTCCCAACGTCAACTGGGTGTATTTCTCCGCTGCAGGTTGTGAAAAAGGGCGCTCCCCTCCCCCTTGAGCCTCCCCCCCACACTCAGACATATTTCAACCGGAAATTATCTTAAACGCACATTACAAGAAGGCACCGTGGCTAATAACGCGTGTTGGTGTTAAAGCAGGCACTTGAAACACACGCATAGATACAGACACACTTAGGTTTGTTTGCCATTTGGCACGGAGGCCTGGGTTGGGACATTTGGAATCAAATGCAATTCTTCCTACAGTCTCGCCCCAGCCCTCCTTCCGAGTGGCCGCTGGGTCGCCCGGGAGGTCTGATCGGAATGCAGAGGCAGTTAAACTGTCACCTGGGCGGGAGGTGTGGCCTGATGGCTCCCCCCCACCCCCAGCCGGACACGGCTGCTCTGGGTTCTGCAGTTGTCACTCTCCGGCTGGCAGTTGGCTTCGGCCCCGGAGGTGATTAATATTCAATCAATCGGGTGCACGAGTCCCCGCCACAGTTCGCCCTTTCTCTAGGCTCTCCGGGTGCACTGAAGGCCGACCTGGTGGCTTGCCCATGAGTGGGATTTTCCTCGCCACAGTCCCACTCGGGTAGGATCACTTTCTGTAAACTCTCCCCTCCCTCTCGGGCCTTGGACTCCCCTCCCCGTTCTCCTCGCAGCTTCGCCACCTGCTTCGCTCCCCTCCCCCTTCTCCCTTGCGCTCTCCGCCTAAACCCGGAGTCAGCCGCCCCACCCCACCTGTTACCCTCAACTGGCATGTCTCTCCCCCAATCGCTTTCCAAGTTTTGTGTTAATCCCGCCCACAGAGCTCCATAGCGTCGGCTCATTGGCCACCCTGGAGCCCGAGAGGTGAGGCCTTGGCCACCCTGGCCCTCCGCTGCCAGTCAGAACCAAGAGGCTGGATCTGGCCAATGGCATCGGGGGGCTGGGCAGGGGCGGAGCCAGCTGCGAGGGCGGGGATTGGTTACACCGCCCCGGGCTGTGTGACGCCAATGGGCGCGCGCGCACCCCGGAGGGAGGGGATGGGGGTGGGGAAGAGGCTATAAAATGAGAGGTGGGGGCGCGCGCCGCGGCAGAAGGAGCCAAGCTCTGGCCCGGCGTGTACTGGGTGCCTTACAAGGACGCTGGGCCGGGCACCGGGCGGTGTGGAGAAGTGACCGCGCTCGCTTGACCCCGTCCTCGCCACCCCGAGTCCGAAGCCAGCACCGGGGCCCCTGCCCTCCGCCGGCCACGCCGTCGTGCACTCGGCCAGCTCCCCGCCGCGGAGCCTCCCGCGCCCCCGCCCTGCGACCCCCTGTCCCCCGCCCAGCGGTCCGGTCTGCGGGAAGCAGCCCGTGAGTATCTAGAAGCGGCGGGCGGGGTCCGGAGGGGGAGGGGTGCAGCGGCTGCGGGCTCCTGCCTCTCGGGGGCTCGGGGACAGCGGCGTCGCGGCCCCGGCGCGGAGGGGAGCGGCTCCAGACATCCGGCTCCGGGCAGCTCCAAAGGGCCCCGGCGCGCCCGGAGCTGGAGGCGGGGCCGGCCGGCGCGTCGGGCTCAGCCTGGGCCGGGTGACCGGGGAAGCGGGAGGCCTGAGGCGAGCAGACGGGACTCGGGGGGAGGGGGAGGTTGGGGGGCGCCTGGAGGGAGCGGCGGGCTCGAGGGGGAACGCTGGGGTTCTTGGGGGTCCTCGGGGCCTGTGGCCACCGGCGGCCGAAAATGGTGCCGGGGAGCCGGTGCTCCCCGGGCTCTGGCTGGGTCCCAGGAGGCTCGGGGCTGGGGGCGGAGAGCGGCGGGTCCGGTTACGCTGGGGGAGGGGAGCGGCTGACCCGGGGCGGCCGGCGCCCGGGCAGCGCCCCGACCTGCCCCGGTGCCCGGCCCCGAGTGGCTGCTCTTCCATTTCTCGTGGCCGCCCTCCCCCTCCCCTTCCTCCGGGGAGACTTGTGCTCTCTTCCTCCTCCCCATCCTCCTCCTCCTCCTCTTCCTCCTCCTCCTCCTCCTCCTGCCGCTGCTGGGTTCCGAGGCTGTGAGCAGAAATCTAATGAGACCCAACTGGCTGTTTATGTAATTCCCACCCTCCGGGCTTCGGGCGCCCCTTTAAAACCGCCCTCCGCCCGGCCGATCGCCGGTCTGCACCTTCAAACAATCGGGCGTCGTCAGCTGCCCTCGCCGGCACCCAGGCTTTTGGCGTGGAGAGTCTCCCCTTTGTCACCACGAATTTGGTAACCTGGACCGGTGGGTGAAGACCGGCTTGATTTTTAAATGTCCTTTTAAGTCAACCTCAGCGGACAAATAGATCTCCTTTGCATATACCGTCTGTTTGCCCTTGATCTTTCCTTATCCCCCCCCCTCCAGTGCTGACCCAGCGAACGTTTAAAGGTCGACCTTACCGCGCTGTTCTCTTATCGAGAGGGAGGGAGGGAGGTGGTTTTGAAAATCAGAATAAGACTCAGAAACCCTGCCCATTAAACAGGTTAATAAACAGTTTTGAAACGGATTGTTGCTTTTGTCATATTTGCTGAAGAGGTGGTTTCAGATTGAGAAAGATATATATAATATTGCAAAGAAAAAGCACAAAGAGGCTCAATTGTGTGCCCTTTTTAGTATACGTTAAGACCTCAGCCGTGTAGGATAATTCGGTTTGAAGCATCCACTAAAATGGCAATTCATGTGGTATATAGTAACTTTAATTTTAGCATAATGTGCTTTGGAAATTAAAATAATCTTCCAGACTTCTCAAATTTCTAAATTTTTAACAATAAAGGAGATTTAAACAGTACAGTACCTACCTAAAATGAACAGAAACACAGAATTCACTTCTAAATTGGTGAATAGGAATATTACCAACTTCTAAAATTGGCATGTTTATACACACACACACACACAACACAGAGAGGTAGGTGGATGGGTGTTCTGAGTATGGCTTTTAGCAAACATTCTTGTGAGAATTGAGGGAAGGAATAAAAAGAATACACTACATATTTTGGACATATCTTTATTCTTAGAACTCTATTCAGAAACAGTTATAGGGTTAAGTATTGTTTTAACTAAATCCTGTTTTTCCATGATATTTTGAACTTTAATAAACAATTTCTGCTGCATATGCCCGTATTTTGTGCTGATTATATTTTTCAGACTTTCTATCCTGTTAAACTTGTTCAAAAGTGAAATTATTCCGGGGTAGAAACAGGCTGTGGGACCTAACATGTAGCTCATTTGTACATGTTTGCTTTTGTTTTGTTTTCTTGAAGGAACAAGACCTCTCAAGGTGAAGCATAACCTCCCATACCAGCACTTTGAATGAAAATTTGTTTCTCTGCCACCAACTGAACACTTTTTTCCCCGGCGTGTGTGGGGGAAGTTGAAACACAAATCTCACTTTGTGGCGTAGCAGCTATGCAGCTTGAAATCCAAGTAGCACTAAATTTTATTATTTCATATTTGTACAATAAGCTTCCCAGGAGACGTGTCAACATTTTTGGTGAAGAGCTTGAAAGACTTCTGAAGAAGAAATATGAAGGGCACTGGTATCCTGAAAAGCCATACAAGGGGTCAGGGTTCCGATGTATCCACATCGGGGAGAAAGTGGACCCCGTGGTGGAGCAAGCATCCAAAGAGAGCGGTTTGGACATTGACGATGTGCGGGGCAACTTGCCCCAGGATCTGAGCGTCTGGATCGACCCGTTTGAGGTCTCCTACCAGATCGGCGAGAAGGGACCCGTGAAGGTGCTCTATGTGGATGACAGTAATGAAAACGGATGTGAGCTGGATAGAGAGATCAGAAACAGCTTCAACCCCGAGGCCCAGGTCTTCATGCCCATAAGCGACCCGGCCTCGTCCGTGTCCAGCTCTCCGTCGCCTCCCTTTGGTCACTCTGCTGCCGTGAGCCCTACTTTCATGCCCCGGTCCACCCAGCCTTTAACCTTTACCACTGCCACTTTCGCCGCCACCAAGTTCGGCTCCACCAAAATGAAGAACAGCGGCCGAAGCAACAAGGTTGCACGTACTTCTCCCATCAACCTTGGCTTGAATGTGAATGACCTCTTGAAGCAGAAAGCCATCTCTTCCTCAGTGCACTCTCTCTATGGGCTCGGCCTGGGCAGCCAGCAGCCGCAGCAGCAGCAGCCGCCATCCCAGCCGCCGCCACCGCAGCAGCAGCAGCAGCAGCAGCAGCAGCAGCAGAAAACCTCTGCTCTTTCTCCTAACGCCAAGGAATTTGTTTTTCCTAATGTGCAGGGTCAAGGTAGTAGTACCAATGGAATGTTCCCAGGTGACAGCCCCCTTAACCTCAGTCCTCTCCAGTACAGCAATGCCTTTGATGTGTTTGCGGCCTACGGGGGCCTCAACGAGAAGTCTTTTGTAGATGGCTTGAATTTTAGCTTAAATAACATGCAGTATTCTAACCAGCAATTCCAGCCAGTTATGGCTAACTAAAAAAAGAAGAAAAAAAAAAGTCATAAAAGTTAAAAGTATAAGTTAAAATGCTTGAGCCCGAGGAGGCTTTTTTTTTCCACCTCCTTGAGATTTTTTTTTTAAGCATATAGTACAGATACATTCAAGCTTGGTTACAAAAATAAAACATGCGTCATTTTTCATTTGCCAACCAAGCACAAAGTTATTTTATACTGACTGTATATTTTAAAGTATACTCTCAGATATGGCCTCTTACAGTATTTAAGATATAGCAACGACATGGCTGATTTTTTTCTTTTTATAAAAAATTGGCACTAATAAGTGGGTTTATTGGTCTTTTCTAATTGTATAATTTAATTTAGTACAAAGTTTGTAAAATATCAGAGGATATATATATATTGTTTCTACGACCTGGTATTGCATTTATATCTTTTTACTACAGTGATCTGTGACAGCAGCAGCTTCATGTTGTATTTTTTTTACTGAAATTGTAAAATATCCATCTTAAAGACGTCAACTATTCTAAAAATTGTGTACAGGATATTCCTTTAGTGGTGGAATTAAAATGTACGAATATTTGCTTTTTCAAAAAATGTATTTTCTGTTAAAGGTTTAAAGATTTTTGCTATATATTATGGAAGAAAATGTAATCGTAAATATTAATTTTGTACCTATATTGTGCAATACTTGAAAAAATGGTATAAAAGTATTTTGAGTCAGTGTCTTACATGTTAAGAGGGACTGAAATAGTTTATATTAAGTTTGTATTAAAATTCTTTAAAATTAAAGATGCTTTTTGTGGTCTTTTAAACCTTTGGCAAAGATCTAGCTCTGGAGTTAATGACATTATAAATGCTAATGATGCAGAAAGGCCTGGCTCATTGAATCACAAGGAATAATGGAAAGCAGTTGCTCTGCTAGTGCAGCAGATAGCAGTTTGCTACATAAAAAGCTGTCCTATGGAAACTCCGTAGCCTGACCAATGCTTGGGACCGACATGTTTTGGGGGACCTCTCTCCAGTCCATATCCGTCTCCCCTTGCTAGGGATGGTGTGCTAAAGCTAGTCACAGCAAGCTTTAAAATGTGGCCTGCTGACATGAAAGGTGATCATGAAATTCTCTCATAATCTGAGAGTATTTATTTGAAATGTAGATGGAGAGAGACCATTGGATGGGTTTTCTGTTTCTGTAGAGGGGATGAACAGTTCATAAAACTTGCTTGGACAAAGCAGCTGACCTAACATGACAGATTTAGGTCTGTTTACTAATCTGTCTACTTAAAGCTCGGTCATTGTATGGAATCAGAGAGTTTATGGTCTAACACTATTCAAGATTGTACAGGTTGCTAAATATTAGCATTTGTGTGCATTTTCCCAGCATACTGTTTTTATTTTTTTATGGCAAATTGGGTAGCCAACCTGCTGGTTTGGTGTTTTTTAATGGTTAGCCATTGATAATGTGTGTCCAATTGTAGTGGCTTGTTAAGGATGGAATTTTTAAACTGATGACCTGGAGGGAACACTTTAAATGAGTCATTTAACTGTTTAATGGTCTACTGGTCCAGTGTTGACATAGTATTGGTGACAAAATTGTCCTGAATGAGAAGAAAAAAATAACGTTCTCTGTGCTTTTATAGTAAGAAACCAGCACTGCCTGGGTTACTAGTGAAATAAATTTGGTGTCAAATGAGTTTTTGGACGTCAGTCTACAAAAGCCTTTTGTCTGTTGCCCAAGCAGTTTAGAGCAATAAAATGTTTTACGGAGACAAGCACTGAGAATAACAGAGCTAAGCTTTTCTGTCAGCTCCATGGGGAGGCCTTTGTGCTTCTGGACAGAATGAGGCTGCGAAGAAGCACTGGGACAGAGAGGGCCGGCCGGCCTGGCCTGCCAGCACTCGGTTATGTGCTTTTGTGGCCACATCACAAAAGTCTGAATAGCCGTAAGAACCATCAGTAAGGGTTTTAGGTACTGTTTTCTGCTAGGGACATTTGGTTGACATTATCATAGGCTTAACTTGGAAGAAAACTGCCTTTTTATAAATGCAGAAAGGCTCAGTTAACATACTTTTTCCTGAAAACTAGACTAAGCTCGTCACTAGATATGCAATGGAATTTGTAACAATCTGGAGCATGCATATATAGATTTTAACTAGTCGTTCCTAATGTAAGGAAGAAATCAGATCTTAGGAGTGTGTATGGACAAAAAAAAAATCTTCGGGAAATTGCACCCTGGCTTGGTTGGGGTGTTATCCCCATTCACCGAAAGGTTTGGGGTTCAATTCCCAGTCAGGGCCCAGATTGGGGGATCAATCAACGTTTCTCTCTTCTTCCCTTACTCTCTCTTTTAAAATAAATAAAAACATGTCCTTGGGTGAGGATTTAAAAAAAAAAAATCTTAGGGAAATTTTATATTGGTACATATGTTCACTTGGCACTTGAAAAGGACTAAATTCTATCTTGACTGGTTTTAAGAAAACAATCATTTGATTTGAGTTTGAGGGCTTTATGCTTTTTCTCTAGAGAACGAACAAAGGCCCTGTTTCCGTGTGCTTTAGGAATGGACGCTCTTTAAAAGGTGTGTTTTCTGACTCACCTTAGAAAAGCTTACATCTTAGTCCCCCATCTCTTTTCCCCAGGTGCCATCACATTGTTTGACCCTCTGCGGAGACTGCTTTGGTTGACGAGTTGCTTCTTATTAGGTCTTTCCTAATAAGGTCTTTTTTTTTATTATTATTTCAATAACTAGATACTGTAGCAGCTTTGGAAAGGCCTTACTTATCCTGGTGCCCAAAATCCTGCCTTAGAGAGAGAGCATGGTCATGGATGAGTGAAGAAGATGGATTTAGAACTGTGGTCGGCAAACTCATTAGTCACCAGAGCCAAATATCAACAGTACAATGAATGAAATTTCTTTTGAGAGCCAAATTTTTAAACTTAAACTTCTAACGCCACTTCTTCACGATAGACTCGCCCAGGCCGTGGTATTTTATAGAAGAACCACACTCAAGGGGCCAAAGAGCCGCATGTGGCTCGCGAGCCGCAGTTTGCCGACCGCTGGTTTAGAAGATTACTGCCCTACTTTTCTACCTAAACGCAGGTGTGTTGTTCATTCCTCTTTGAATAACTTGCACCTCTATTAGATGGCAAATATAGCCCTTCAGTCAAAATGCCCCTTACAGATAGTGACAGTATTGACATTGCTGCTTAGCTTTGAAGGTAAAGCTAAAGGTGGCCTGAGTGTTAAATAGTTGTCTCGTGTGTGTGAGTGTTCATTCTCAGGTGTCTTATGTACTGGCACTTTGAGAGCTGTATTAATCTAGCAAATCTTGAGGATTTAGCTTATTTTAAAATGTGACTAGCATAGAAAAAAAAGTAACTCTCTGGACATACGTTAGCTAATAAAGTAGAATGCTGGTTGGAGAACTTCCGCCACACCCTTTTCCCACACATAGAGAAGAGACCGTAGGCATGGCACATCAACGATGCATCCTCACTGGACTGGAATCCATGCTTTTATCAGAAGCAGGATAACAACCTCTAGTACAAGATCTGTTCAGAAAACAGCTTTATTTTTTTAAAAAAAATATGTTTTCATTAATTTCAGAGAGGGAGAGAGAGAGAGAAACATCCATGATGAGAAACACCACCAATCGGCTGCCTCCTGCACGCCCTCTACTGGGGATGGAGCCCACAACCCGGGCGTGTGCTGTTCATGTAGTTCGCACTCTATGTGCCATGTCACATGTGCAACCTAGTAACGTGCAGAAACAAGGCTGACTTGCACTCAAACTCGGATAGTCTGGTTCCAGAGTTCACGCTCTTAAACTCTATGCTTTGTTCCCTCCAATTAATTGCTATTCTAATTTGAAATCAGTGGAATAAAGACTGTTTTTGATGCGTTAACCAAATGACTTGTAGAATCTCCACAAGAGTTCATGAGTCCGGTGGAAGGTGCTTACCCAGGCTCAGCAGTATGATGTTAGGAGAGAGAGACTTCATATCTCTGGTGGTCATAAACTATAATCACAGGCCATCTGGAGGTATTTTTAGAAATCACTAACAATGCTTGTTGATTTTCTTAATTCAATTGTATAAATTTTCTCATTTTTATAACCCCAGGATGACTCCCTCAGACTAAGGACTGCAGATGTAATGGCTCTATCACTTCTAAGTAAAACTGTCTACATTAGACCTGTAGCTACGTTCATATACATTCCTTACCTGTGTTTACTGATAAATACACTAAGGAAAGGCTATGTAAGTTACCAAAATGGTTTTCAACAGTGTGCTTCTAGTACTTATGATTTATTTTAAGTTACTTTAAAAAACTATCTTAAGCCCAGCCAGTTTGGCTCAGTGTAGAGAGTCAACCCCTGAACCAGGAGGTACCAGTTTGATTCCTGGTCAGGGCACATGCCCTGGTTGTGGGCTGGGTCCCCAGCAGGGGATGGGCAGGAGGCAGCCAATCTGTGATTCTCTCTCATCATTGGTGTTTCCCTCTTTCTCAACGCCCCCTTCTCCCTTCCTTTATCTGAAATCAATTAAAACATATTTTTTAAAGGATTATCTTAAGATACACCTTTGTAATTATATATGTATAGATGTTGTACTAAATTGTCTTTTTGCTTTTATTTTAAAACATTAAGGAAACCAAATGAACTCTAGTTTCAAACTGGTTCTGAAAGCCCTTCTTGAAGAAATCAAAGTATGTTTTATTTTTAAATAAAAACTCACATTTTAGAAGCATAAGCTATTATGAATGAAACATAAGCTTTATGGGTAAACTTACATTCCCTTTTAGTGTTGCTATTAGTTTTGAACATATTGAAATTGCAGAGTAAACAGAAAAACCCATTTTGAAAATGGCTCAGAAGAATTTCTGGAGCTTCTCTATGGATTAAATCTTGTTATACAAAAATAGAGGCCCAGTGTACGAATTCATGCACAGGTGGGGTTCCTCAGCCTAGCCTGTGATCGGGGCTGATCTGGGGCCACTTGCCAGGGGGAGGGATCGCAGGAGGTTGGCTGTGGGAGTGCACTGACCACCAGGGGGCAGCTCCTGCATTGAGTGTCTGCCCCCTGGATGTCAGTGCGTGTCATAATGACCAGTTCAGTCAACCATTTGTAATGGTCTCTTAGGCTTTTATATATATAGATGCCTACTGTTTAGATTTTGCATTAGTTATAATTTGATTGGACCAAATATTAATGAACGCTTGAGTTTTTGGAAGTTTAGATTGGGCTAAAAGTCTCGTCATCAATGGTATTTGACTTGTTAATAATAAAGCACTAATCATTTCTCAATATTTGAGTTTTAAGATTTATATTTTTAAAGACTTGCTTCATATATATAATCTGTAAGTGGAGATCTGAGGTCACCTCACAATTAGGCAAACCTCAGAAGGAAACACTGGGCCAGGAAGTAGCCCATGTGTAGAGGCCATTTGAAATTATGGGTCTGATTTCCTCCTTAAGCAAGTTAAGTCATTTGACTGAGATGGCTGTTTCTTCCTCTGCAAAATGGGCACAGTGATCTCGGTGTCCTTCCTCAGGGAACAAATCACCTTGCTATGAAGAGTTGTCATTGAATTAATGGAGCATGTTCTTAGGGGCTTATAGATTTAGAAGCCATGACATCCAGAATTTTGTCCATGTTTGTTGCCCTTTGAAAACAGACACGTAAATGAAGACCACAACTGCTCATGATGTCCACATTTCGTGGTCCAGTCTATTCTTTCACCAGCAGAATTAAATACAGATTCTACAGCAATATCCTATTAGCCATTCTGTTCATGTCTTAGTAATAAACACCACTGAGTAATTCTAGTTTGAGGTGCTGAGAGGGAGACCGGTGTTTCAGCATTCTCTTTCATGCAATCAGCAAATTGATTTTTTCTTTTTTCTTTTTTTTATCTTTATTGTTCCGTTTATTAATTACATTGTTCCCTTTTTTCCCCTATAGCTCCCCTCCACCTGGTATCCATCCCACCCTCTGCCCTCCCCCCTCCCCGCACTGTCCTCTCCCATAGTTGCATGATTTTTGTCCAGTCTCTTCAGCAAATTGATTTAAACCCAGTATACAAGTTGATGCGCCTGTGGGGGCAGCCGGCAACGTTTGCTGAAGCGCCCCTGCTGCTGTGAAAAGCATTGAAATAAATGGTCGTTCTATTTAAATGGCACTCTCTCAGAAACAGGAGCCATTAAAATGCAGCTCTGGTGGTAGATGTGTCCTATGGATAATGGTGCTGGCTTTATTTTACCGCAGGTGGAAAAGAAGAGGAGGTTTGCTTTGCAGAAGGGAAAAACATTGAGGACTTGGAAGGAAAAACACATTCCGTCTGGCATTCTGGGTACTTTGCTTCACTGGTAAAATATGGCCAGTGCGCAGAACAGAGAACAGGTGTAAAATATTTTTAGACAAACCTTGGCATATATTGTAGGTCGCATCCCTTCTCTATACACACTCCTCTCAGCATTTCAAAAATAATTGTGGAGAAACCACATTTACAAAATAAGCTAGACATTGCTTTTTTTTTTTTTTTTTTTTTTTTGGTGCCGAGTGTTAAAGTCGAACATAAACTTCCTTCCCAGCCATCAGGTTGCAGCTATTTTTAAACGCGGGTTCTCTGCGTGCCCTGCGACAGCTCTCCTCCTCCCGTGGTGCTGTTGGGAGCTGGGGGGGCTGGCAGCGTGAAGGCTGGGTCGTGATGTCCCCCTGCACCAGATTCAGATTCCAAACCGTTCCTTGTTCCTTTCATCCGGGAAGAAACGTGGCGAGCATGGGCTCAGCATCAGTCTCGCCTGGTGTCTAGCCAATGGGTATAAATCGATCCCTCCTGGACACCGTTAGGAAGGAATACCGACCACTCCCATCAGTATGGCTGAAGAAACAGCATCAAGAGGACCCTAAATGTTGCCCGTGTTAGTCAAGAGTCCAGATGGGGCCCTAACCGGTCTGGCTCAAGAGCATCAGCCTGCGGACTGAAAGGTCCCAGGTTCGATTCTGGTCTAGGGCATGTACCTTGGTTGTGGGCCCATCCCCCGTGGGGGGTGTGCAGGAGGCAGCTGATCAATGTTCCTCTCTCACCGAAGTTTCTAACTCTCCCTCGTCCTTCCTCTCTGTAAAAAAGACAATATGTTTCTTGTTTTTGTTTTTTTTTTAAAAAAGAGTCCTGATGGGCGAGGACATAGGTTCAGTTGTTGCAGGCACAGTCCCTTTTCTGTTCTGAACCAAAGGCTGGCTCCCCGCCACCAGCCATAAAGCCATTGCTAGTAAGGATGAAGGCTGGACTTCAGATGTGTTTTGTAAGGAGCACGCCTGTTCTTCTCTCGCTCTGGTTCCATCCGGATCTGCCTGCTCCCCTCAGAGTCTCTCTCCCCAAAAGGAGCCCTCCTTGTTGTGTAAACTACCTGCCGGTCTGAAGTTCCCTAGAGCCCTGGTGGCCGAGCCAGCCCGCTCTGTGTCCGGGAGACAGGCTGGGGTCCCTAAACCATTTCAATGCAGCCTACGGTGGCTGCCCCCTCCACCCCCCCCCCCCCCCCGAAGCCTCTGCCAGAGGTGTCTCCAGAGGCCCTTGAACTATAACCTTGGAGAACAACCGGGTTTTCCCGCCGGCCAGACAGGGTGTTACCTGGGGAAACATCCGCTTTCTGAATTTCACAAAAGATGGAGGAAAGGAAGGAAACCTGGTCATTTAGGACGAAATGATTGTTGGAAGGAGGTTCTGGTTAATCACCTGAACCAAGAAAGTTAAAAGAGCTTTTTCGATTCTGTGTAGAAGGGAGGAGGGTAGAGGGAGGCAGGGGAGGCAGGGGAGGCCTATCCCCACCGCACCCCACACACACCCTGAGCCTCTGCCAGAGGAGAAGGCCAGGCAGCAGGTAGGAAAGGGGTTTCTTTCCTTAGGGTCCCAGAAAGGAACCGTGATGACAGACCCCTGTCTGCACTACCTGGGGACCTGTCCTAGAGAGCAGGTCTCCTCCATGGAGGCTTTGCAGGTTGAGACCCGGACAAGTGCCCTTCCAGACACACCGCACTCTCCGGACAAGTGCCCTTCCACACACACCACACTGTCCGGACAACTGCCCTTCCAGACTCACCGCACTGTCCGGACAACTGCCCTTCCACACACACCGCACTGTCCGGACAACTGCCCTTCCAGACTCACCGCACTGTCCGGACAAGTGCCCTTCCACACACACCGCACTGTCCGGACAACTGCCCTTCCAGACACACCGCACTGTCCGGACAACTGCCCTTCCACACACACCGCACTGTCCGGACAACTGCCCTTCCAGACACACCGCACTGTCCGGACAACTGCCCTTCCACACACACCGCACTGTCCGGACAACTGCCCTTCCAGACTCACCGCACTGTCCGGACAACTGCCCTTCCAGACTCACCGCACTGTCCGGACAACTGCCCTTCCAGACACACCGCACTGTCCGGACAACTGCCCTTCCACACACACCGCACTGTCCGGACAACTGCCCTTCCAGACTCACCGCACTGTCCGGACAACTGCCCTTCCAGACTCACCGCACTGTCCGGACAACTGCCCTTCCAGACTCACCGCACTGTCCGGACAACTGCCCTTCCACACACACCGCACTGTCCGGACAACTGCCCTTCCAGACTCACCGCACTGTCCGGACAAGTGCCCTTCCAGACACACCGCACTGTCCGGACAACTGCCCTTCCAGACTCACCGCACTGTCCGGACAACTGCCCTTCCAGACTCACCGCACTGTCCGGACAACTGCCCTTCCGGCTCACCGCACTGTCCGGACAACTGCCCTTCCAGACACACCGCACTGTCCGGACAACTGCCCTTCCAGACACACCGCACTGTCCGGACAACTGCCCTTCCAGACTCACCGCACTGTCCGGACAACTGCCCTTCCAGACTCACCGCACTGTCCGGACAAGTGCCCTTCCAGACTCACCGCACTGTCCGGACAACTGCCCTTCCACACACACCGCACTGTCCGGACAACTGCCCTTCCAGACACACCGCACTGTCCGGACAAGTGCCCTTCCACACACACCGCACTGTCCGGACAACTGCCCTTCCAGACTCACCGCACTGTCCGGACAAGTGCCCTTCCAGACTCACCGCACTGTCCGGACAAGTGCCCTTCCAGGCTCACCGCACTGTCCGGACAACTGCCCTTCCAGACTCACCGCACTGTCCGGACAAGTGCCCTTCCAGACACACCGCACTGTCCGGACAAGTGCCCTTCCAGACTCACCGCACTGTCCGGACAACTGCCCTTCCAGACTCACCGCACTGTCTGGACAACTGCCCTTCCAGACTCACCGCACTGTCCGGACAACTGCCCTTCCTCACACACCGCACTGTCCGGACAAGTGCCCTTCCAGACACACCGCACTGTCCGGACAACTGCCCTTCCAGACTCACCGCACTGTCCGGACAACTGCCCTTCCAGACTCACCGCACTGTCCGGACAACTGCCCTTCCAGACTCACCGCACTGTCCGGACAACTGCCCTTCCACACACACCGCACTGTCCGGACAAGTGCCCTTCCACACACACCGCACTGTCCGGACAACTGCCCTTCCAGACTCACCGCACTGTCCGGACAACTGCCCTTCCAGACTCACCGCACTGTCCGGACAAGTGCCCTTCCAGACTCACCGCACTGTCCGGACAACTGCCCTTCCAGACACACCGCACTGTCCGGACAACTGCCCTTCCAGACACCCCGCACTGTCCGGACAACTGCCCTTCCAGACACCCCGCACTGTCCGGACAAGTGCCCTTCCAGACTCACCGCACTGTCCGGACAAGTGCCCTTCCAGACTCACCGCACTGTCCGGACAAGTGCCCTTCCAGACACACCACACTGTCCGGACAACTGCCCTTCCACCCACACCGCACTGTCCGGACAACTGCCCTTCCAGACACACCGCACTGTCCGGACAAGTGCCCTTCCACACACACCGCACTGTCCGGACAAGTGCCCTTCCACACACACCGCACTGTCCGGACAAGTGCCCTTCCAGACACACCGCACTGTCCGGACAACTGCCCTTCCAGACACACCACACTGTCCGGACAACTGCCCTTCCAGACACACCGCACTGTCCGGACAACTGCCCTTCCACACACACTGCACTGTCCGGACAACTGCCCTTCCAGACACACCGCACTGTCCGGACAAGTGCCCTTCCAGACACACCGCACTGTCCGGACAACTGCCCTTCCAGACACACCACACTGTCCGGACAACTGCCCTTCCACACACACCGCACTGTCCGGACAACTGCCCTTCCACACACACTGCACTGTCCGGACAACTGCCCTTCCAGACTCACCGCACTGTCCGGACAACTGCCCTTCCACACACACCGCACTGTCCGGACAACTGCCCTTCCAGACTCACCGCACTGTCCGGACAACTGCCCTTCCAGACTCACCGCACTGTCCGGACAAGTGCCCTTCCAGACTCACCGCACTGTCCGGACAACTGCCCTTCCAGACACACCGCACTGTCCGGACAACTGCCCTTCCAGACACACCGCACTGTCCGGACAAGTGCCCTTCCAGACTCACCGCACTGTCCGGACAAGTGCCCTTCCAGACTCACCGCACTGTCCGGACAAGTGCCCTTCCAGACACCCCGCACTGTCCGGACAAGTGCCCTTCCACACTCACCGCACTGTCCGGACAACTGCCCTTCCAGACTCACCGCACTGTCCGGACAAGTGCCCTTCCAGACTCACCGCACTGTCCGGACAAGTGCCCTTCCAGACTCACCGCACTGTCCGGACAAGTGCCCTTCCAGACTCACCGCACTGTCCGGACAAGTGCCCTTCCACACACACCGCACTGTCCGGACAAGTGCCCTTCCAGACACACCGCACTGTCCGGACAACTGCCCTTCCAGGCTCACCGCACTGTCCGGACAAGTGCCCTTCCACACACCCCGCACTGTCCGGACAAGTGCCCTTCCAGACTCACCGCACTGTCCGGACAACTGCCCTTCCACACACACCGCACTGTCCGGACAACTGCCCTTCCAGACTCACCGCACTGTCCGGACAAGTGCCCTTCCAGACTCACCGCACTGTCCGGACAAGTGCCCTTCCAGACTCACCGCACTGTCCGGACAACTGCCCTTCCAGACACACCGCACTGTCCGGACAACTGCCCTTCCAGACACACCGCACTGTCCGGACAAGTGCCCTTCCAGACTCACCGCACTGTCCGGACAAGTGCCCTTCCAGACTCACCGCACTGTCCGGACAACTGCCCTTCCAGACTCACCGCACTGTCCGGACAAGTGCCCTTCCAGACTCACCGCACTGTCCGGACAAGTGCCCTTCCAGACTCACCGCACTGTCCGGACAACTGCCCTTCCAGACACACCGCACTGTCCGGACAACTGCCCTTCCAGACACACCGCACTGTCCGGACAACTGCCCTTCCAGACACCCCGCACTGTCCGGACAAGTGCCCTTCCAGACTCACCGCACTGTCCGGACAACTGCCCTTCCAGACACACCGCACTGTTCGCTGGCTGCGTGTCTGCTCTGACTGCAACCGCGGGCAGGGGGCTGGCTGCACACACACCGCGTGCTGCCCACTGGGGTGGCCACGGTTTTCACACGATCAGTCTCAGGGAGTCCAGAGAAGGTTCAACAATGACACATCGTTTTTACTATGTGCTTAGATACAGTTCTAAACACATATTTTTGGATCAGATTTCCTAAGAACCTTCCGGAGATTGTGCTGTTTTCCTCACTTACAGATGAAGAAATGGATGCAGACAGTATATATATAATTCAGGGAGGAAGGGAGAGGGGGAGAGAGATGGAAACACCCGTGATGAGAGAGAACCATTGATTGGCTGCCTCCTGCATGCCCCCTGCTGGGGACCAAGCCAATAACCCAGGCCTGTGCCCTTAACTGGAATCAAACCCAGGACCCTTCAGTCCGCAGGCTGATGCTCCCTCCATTGAGGGAAACCAGCCAGGGCGTGCAGACAGCTTCTGACAGAGTGATGGCCGAGCTCTTTCCTTGGAAACGGGCGATTCTGTTTCCAAAGTCCAAGGCCCTTAACCATTCATTACCCTGCTCCTTGGCGACCTCAGTAGGGAGTTTGTGAAAGAGCCACACTTGGTTATTTCGGAGAAGCATCTGAAGTGCGCTCGCTGCCAACTCTCCCTCCCCTGGACGCCCAGCACGGCCCTGAAAATGGTGGTTTGCTCGGCAATCCCGGGCTCATTTTAATACCAGCCTCCGCCGCCGGGCACAAGCAGGAAAGGGACATTTGCTGCAAAAACACAGTGGAATACGATCGAAGGCAGTGGTCGGCAAAGTCATTAGTCAACAGAGCCAAATATCATCAACAGTATGATTGAAATTTCTTTTGAGAGCCACATTTTTTAAACGTCTAACGCCACTTCTTCAAATAGACTCGCCCAGGCTGTGGTGTTTTGTGGAAGAGCCACACTCAAGGGGCCAAAGAGCCGCATGTGGCTCTCGAGCCGCAGTTTGCCAACCATGGATCGAAGTGCTTGAGGGCCCCGTGCTTGTCCCATTTATCCACATCACCACTCCTGTGTGGGCACTCGGGCTCTTCGGGAAGGTCTTGACATGACTGAACTCTGATAGCGGAAGCGTGAGGTTGCCGTGTAGCGGCTCCGGGGCCAGATCCTCTCAGGTCCCCCGATGATCTCAGACGAAGTGAGATATCGTTTAAACAGCGCCTGTGTCCATCGCTCACCACGGTCACTGAGCACGCCCGGTCCGGAGCCGGTGGTGAGAGAGGACACCCTTTAGGGCCTTCGGAGGAGCCCACACTTCTGGCAAAAGGTAACATGCGCCCACGTTATCACAGACAGGAGAACGCGACCCCGTGAATGAAAAGGGGTACAGGTCACGACACATCCGCCCACGTCATCACAGACAGGAGAACGCGACCCCGTGAATGAAAAGGGGTACAGGTCACGACACATCCGCCCACGTCATCACAGACAGGAGAACGCGACCCCGTGAATGAAAAGGGGTACAGGTCACGACACATCCGCCCACGTCATCACAGACAGGAGAACGCGACCCCGTGAATGAAAAGGGGTACAGGTCACGCCCACCCGAGGGGTTCTAGATGGGGGAGGATTTACCGGGTCATCTGGGGAGCATGCCCCCCCCTTTTTTCATCTGATGGGTCACAGTGCGGAGAACGTGGGCTGCTGATCCCTGGGGGGAAAGGCGGAGGGAATCAGAATTAGACGCTCGGCTGCCGGCCCGGCACTCCCGGGAGGCCTGGCTTTGACTGGGGCCATTTTGGAGTTTCTCCTCACTCCCAGCTCTGTACGGACCATTGGGAAAGAGGTGGCCTAGAACCTTTCTATTCACCTGACCCAAGGGGGGGCGGGTCGGTGAGAGGCAAAGGGAAGACGTGGTGGTGGTGGGGAGGGGGTCGGGCCAGAGGGACGGCTCCCATTCCACCGTTCAAGACCAAGTTTCCGTTTCCCGCTGTCCTGGAAACCTCGGGCTAGAAGCTCCCTCTAGGGGTCACCTCATTGTTTTCCTGCCTTTAGAGACAAAACTTGTTTTTTTCAGTTATGGGGTCCACAGCAGGAAGCATCCTTCCAGAAGTTGGTGTTGGTGGAATGTGTGTTTACAGCACAAACTCAAGACACACCCCCCCATCACTCCCACGGGTCCCTCTTCCCCTCCCCCACACCACGCTCTAGGCTGGGCCAAGGTAACAGACAGGTCTTTTCAGAACTCAACTGTCCTGTGTTCTAGTTTATCTTTATGTTTTGCATGCTTAGAAAGAGCCTTCCATTTGGAGCATAAGTCAGAGTGAGACTTTGGAGGGAAAGCTTTGGAAGGAAATCTATGTCAGAAATTAACAACTTTCCCCCTGGTCACCCCCCTCGGGCAGTGCCCCTCCGAGGGCTCCCATGGCTGAGCCCCATGTCATCGACCGAAAATACTGCCACAAGCCGGCCAAGCCCCTCATGTGACTGGGCCATTCGGAGAACATCACCGCCTGCTCTGAAACAGAAAACACCAGCGTCTGAGCCGTGTCTCAACGTCACCCGCGGGGACAGAGGTCCAGGCTCACAATCCCCTCTCCGGACTCCTTGGCAACAGCCAGAGCTAAGTAAGAATGTTCTATAGTTACAGGGGCTCACCAAGCCTCCCCAAAAAATCACACGCAGTCGCCCTGTGCGAGGAAGAACCTTCTCAGCCTCAGAGTTCCTGTCTGAAAACCCCACTTGTCATGGTTAGGACTGTCATGTCCTTGTGAGGACTGTGTAAGATGCATCAGCCCTGGCCGATTCGGCTCAGTGGATAGAGCGTTGGCTTATGGACAGAAGCGTCCCGGGTTCAACTGTGGTCAAGGGCACATGCCCGGGTTGTGGGCTCCATCCCCAGGAGGGGGTGTGCAGGAGGCAGCCCATCAATGATTCTCATCATTAATGTTTCTATCTCGCTCTTCCTCTCCCTTCTTCTCTGAAATCAATAAAAATATATTTTTTAAAAATGCATCAAGCATTAAGCACAATCCTCTTTCCCTGATTGAGTAACTGGAACTCTCTACACTTCTGAGAGGGGCCTTAAAATATTTCTCTCTCTCTCTCTCTCTCTCTCTCTCTCTCTCTCTCTCTCTCTCTCTCTCTCTCTCATCTCTATCTCTATCTCTATCTCTGCCTGTGACTTAGACTGAAGGTCATGGTCTCACCATACTTAGGGAAGCTCAGCTGGCCTAAAACGTGTCTTGTCAGAATCCTAGGTAGTAAACTTTCTGGTGGGTTAGCAGAGAAAAGGGAGGAAGCAAAATCGAGAGAAATCCATACTTCACTCTCCTTAAACCTGCGGTGGCAGACAGTGTACGTGTGGTTAGACGCATGGGCTTATGACCTAGGCTGGGTTTCCTGCTCAGCCAGGGACTTTGGGCAGACTTTTCAATCTCTCTGAGCCTCTTTCATCCTCTCTAAAATGGAGAGAAGATTAGAGGGAGGCGAACACTATAGAGTTGTCAGTGTTTAATGAGATGATGTGTTGAGCACACATTCGGTGATGTTAGCTCTTAGCGATGGAAATTACTGACTCTGCCACCTAGGCCTCGTTGGTGAAGGACACGCCCCTCTGTGAGGCTCGGCATAGGGATGGGTCACCATCTGTGTGTCTCACCGACGTGGCTTCGCTTCGAGTCTGAGTTATGGGTCACACCAGGAGCCTAAGGCTGTTTCCCCCTTTTTTTCTGTTTCCCCTGGAGGTGCGTTGAGATGAGGAGGGGTGCATGGGATAAGGGTCACCAGAGGGACAATGACACCTCTGAGGAGTCTCTTCCTCCATAAGGTCTATCGGCCTGCCTCACTCCTTCACCCCACACTATTCATCAGATGCCCTCTGTGGTCAGGCTGGGCAGAGAGGTGACCAGAGCACATGTTGGCTTTGCCTCCTGAGGGTCAAAGCCGAGGGTGGGAGGTATCAGACGCTGAAAGAGGGTTCAAAGTCAGCTCAAAGAGGGTTGTGAGGTGAACTCGGACGGTGTGGGTAGCGTCTGAGCCAGGCCTCTCTCCTGCGCAGGGTCCTGGCCAGGCCCCTCTCCGGTTCCCAGTCACCCTTGAACATGGATGCTCTGTTCCCCAGGGACAAGACAAAACAGCCTCCATCCTCTGGCAGGACAGAACGTGTCCCTCACCCCAAGGCAGAAAACACGGGATGGGGGTGGGCACACGGTCACACCGTCAGGGCTCTGGCGGCTCCCTCAAGACTTGGAGGGACAAAACAGCCAAGCACCGCCGCACCCCGACAGACGTGCTTCGGGGCGGGGGGTCCAGTCGGGAGTGCAGAGCCCAGGCCTGTCTTCTCCTTGTCGGAGTGGGGCTGAGGGCACCAGGGTGAGGACGGGCACCTGGATGCCAGCGTCCCGTGTCCCGGGGTAATTTGGGATGTGGACACAGAGGCTCCATCCGACGCTGAAATAGCAGTGCTGAGGGGCTCAGGAGCCAAGGAGGCGGGAAGGAGAGGGCTGGTCGGCTGGCCACCTGCCTGCCCGGCCCTCGCCCTCGCCCTCAGGAGATGCCACCAGGGCCCTTCTTCCTCCTGACACAGCCGAGAGAGGAGTGTCACTTGACCTTGGAGCACATTCCAGAATGAGGCCACAGCCAAAAATAGCACCCAGGAGCCGCCACCCATCCCGCCTGCATTAATCACACAGCCCAGGAGGACTGGGGCTCCTTGGGGAGGTGGGAGGAGGAGGAGGCGGATTCAGGAAACGGAGCTGGGGAAAGGAGGGGACCCGGAGAAGCCCCTCACGGCCTTGTGGTCGGGCAGCCACACCGCAGACCCCCGGCCCCAGGACCCGCCAGTGGGTCTGCCCATCCCGGCTGGGTGAGCGGGGCCCCAGACCTGGAGCCCCCACGCAGAGAGGCTGGCTTGGGGTCCGTGCAAAGCCTTGTGGGAGAGTGTTTACAGAGCCTGGGGAGCAGCGAGGCTTCCCCAGGAGCTGTCTGGAAGGAGGAGTGGGCATAAGGCTGATGTTTTGCTCAGGAACCTATGGCGCCGTGTGTGTGACAGAAATGCCTGTCACACGGCAAGGTCGTCAGACGGCCCTGGGCGCTGAGTGTGCGGCTGACGGGGGCGGGCTCTCTGGCGACCTTCGGATCCCGATGGGATTCCACACTGCCCAGCCCCGTGTGTGTGTGTGTGTGTGTGTGTGTGTGTGTGTGTGTGTGAGTGTGTGTGTGTGTGTGTGTGTGTGTTTATGTGTGTGTGTGTCTGTGTGTGTTGGTGTGTGTGTGTGTGTCTGTGTGTGTGTCTGTGTGTGTGTCTCTCTGTGTGTGTGTGTCTGTGTGTGTGTCTGTGTGTGTGTCTGTGTGTGTGTTTATGTGTGTCTGTGTCTGTGTGTGTCTGTGTGTGTCTCTATGTGTGTGTGTCTATGTGTGTCTGTCTGTGTGTGTCTGTGTGTGTGTGTCTGTGTGTGTGTGTGTGTCTGTGTCTGTGTGTGTGTGTCTGTGTGTGTGTGTGTGTCTGTGTGTGTGTGTCTGTGTGTGTGTGTGTCTGTGTGTGTGTGTCTGTGTGTGTGTGTGTTTATGTGTATGTGTGTGTGTGTCTGTGTGTGTGTGTGTGTGTGTGTGTCTGTGTCTGTGTGTGTGTGTGTGTGTCTGTGTGTGTGTGTGTTTATGTGTGTGTGTGTGTGTGAGAGAGAGACAGAGAGACAGAGACAGAGACAGAGAGAGAGACTGGGAGGAATATTACATGAGCATTCAGAACTGAAGTCAGTCTGCCTAGTTTCTGATTGGGGCTCTGCTCCTTCACAGCTGGGCGATCTTGGGCAAGTTGCTTATCCCCCGAGCCTGCCTCAGTTTCCCCAGCTACAAAATAGCACCCCACCTCAGACGTTGTGATGGGGAGGGCCAGACCTGCCGTCCAGTCCTGTCGCACAGCGAGTGCCCACTCCACGGTGATGTTAGCACAGGACAGCTGGACACGGGGCGTCCTCCCGGCTGAGGAAGTGGCCACGTGGCTGTGCATTCATTCTGTCCCTCCCCGGGTTCCGCCCCGGCCCCTGCTCTCTGGCGCCACTGTCCAGCGGGTGACATCAGAGCAGGGAGCAGCTGGCCAGACAATGGAGCGGAGTGTCCATAGAGGCTGGAGAGACGGAGGGTGGAAAGAGACACGCTGTCCTGGCCCACGGGCTCTGGGCTGGTCCGGGGACGGCGGCGCCAGCGCAGGCCTCTGAAGAGGCCAACAGGGAGGGGCTGGAACAGGGCAGGGAGGGGCGAGGGGGACACGGATGCAAAGGAGGGGAGGCGTATGTGCTCAAGGTAGACAGGAAAGCCGGTGAGTCTAGCCTCGGACCTCAAGGAAGACTCAGTCCCCCTGTGTCCCGGGGCCCAGGCCGGGCAAGTCTCCCAGACTGGGAGACGGGGTAGGGTGGCCTCCCAGGTTCCTGGCCACTAGGCCTGTTACTGACCACTCAGGCCCTGTTCCTGCCTAAGGACAGAGACTTAGGCATGGTTTCAAAGGCAGGAAAATAAGTGCCATGGAGTGGGTCCCGAGTTATAATCGATTCTAAACCAGCCCGTCCCTCAGGGCCCCGAGTTCTCTGAATCCCAGCTCAGCCCACATGGCGGTCCGTGTGGACGCCCTCTGTGAGCAGCAGGCTCCGGCACTGAACTGTGGGGCCCGAGCCCAGAGGAAAAGGGGAGGCGGGGCCCTGGGCGCCTGCTCTTGGCCCGGGAGCTGCGGAGAGCCCAGGGCAGCCCGGTGCCAGGCTCCGTGCCCCAGGTTTCCCGTTCGACAAGGTTGCAAAGGCCAAGCTTGCCATGCCTCCAGAAAGAGCTCCCCTCTGTTTTACAGGCCGGGAAACTGAGGTTCAGGGAGAGAGGATACGTGTCAGAGCCCAGAATCTGACGGAGGGGGTCTGGGCTCTCTCACTTTGCCAGGCTGGCGTTGAGAGTGGCAGGGACCCCAAGTGTGGGGCAGTGGGTGGGCAGTGAGCTGGCCAGAGGCAGCCCTACGGTGGGACTCCCCTGAACCTCACCTCCACCAGGTCGCCTCAGCCCCCATCGCTGTGTGTGTGTGTGTGTGTGTGTGTGTGTGTGTGAGCGTGTGTGTGTGTGTGTGTGTGTGTGTGTGTGCGCGAGCGCGCGGGGGGGGGGGGGGGTGACAGGTACTGGCCTGCTGGCATTGACCCCTCAGGCTCTAAGGTCACGTGCTATTCATGGAAGACCCTCGGCCTAGAAGCATGTGCAACAGAATGTCTCCTGTTCTCTGAGGGCGAGTGAGGCACAGAGTCCTCATCTCTCTGGGCCAGTGGTCGGCAAACCTTGGCTCGCGAGCCACATGCGGCTCTTTGGCCCCTTAAGTGTGGCTCTTCTACAAAATACCACGGCCTGGGCAACTTTATTTTGAAGAAGTGGCGTTAGAAGAAGTTTAAGTTTAAAAAATTTGGCTCTCAAAAGAAATTTCAGTCGTTGTGCTGTTGATATTTGGCTCTGTTGACTAACGAGTTTGCCGACCACTGCCCTAGGGAGTCACAGCTGGGCAGCCTGCCCTCCCCACCCCATTCCCTTTGCCTCCACCCGCCTCTGGTCCACCAGGCCGTCCTGATGAGGCGAGGGACTGGGATACAAACCAGAACACGTGGGCCGAAGCCCCGCACCCTCCTGCCTCTGAGGTCTGCGGAGACTCACAGAGCTACAGGGAGCCCCACAGGTAAGGAGCCCAGAGCTGCAAGGTGGGCGGATATTGGCTGGTCTTTCCACCACCCAGGAATGTCCCCGAGGGCCAGATCCCTCCTGCACGGCCCCCAAGCAAATGACACCCCCCCCCCGCCCTCACGCACACATTAGCTCAAATGAACCACACAAGAAGGCCTGTTAATACTACAAGCTTTTAATTGGCATCTTCCTCCTACATCTGAGAAAGAAACGGGGAGGCCCCACAATGAGTGTCATCCGTTTTGGAGGGGCATGTGCAGAACGAAGGTCTGAGGAGGGACTGGGGGGCAGCGGGAGAGCTGGCAGTGGGTTTCCCAGAACCCTTCACATAGTGGTGGGTGGCTGGACTCGCCCAGGACGTCCAGAAACAAAATCTCCAGCAAGCTGCCGCTTCTCCAAACCCGCCATCCCCGGGCCTCACCTAGAGCCTCCCTCTAGGCCCTGCAGCTCCCGCGGCCACCACCAGGTGGGAGCATTGAGCAGCATCCCTTCCCCTCCCCAGCCAGCTCCCCTCCTCCCTCCTCATTCCTGCACCAGCCCCCTTCCTCTGCCTGCTTTTCCTCTGCCTTCATGTCTCCTCCTACCAAAACAGATCCTGGGGTTTCTGCGGCTCTGTTCCAAGGAAGCCAGTGGCCGATGAAAGCACCCCGTCACACGGGGCCCTCTGACATCTGGGAGGGCCAGCCGCGGATCAGTCAGGGTGAGTTCTCTGTGGTCCTAGCGCCGGGCACCCAGTCCACGTTCAGAAAATGTCGGCTGCGTCGGCCTGAACAGAACTGGATTAATACATCAACAGTCAGTAACCAATCAATAAAGCCAAGGGGATGAAGCACGAGAAACGTGTGTTCTGCGGGTGGCCTGAGAGACCCCAGGGCCAACTGACCAGCACCCAAGGGCGCCTGCCGAGTAGCCTCCACCCAGGGAAGGCGTGTGCTCCTCAAGACCCCGAACATAAAGTGGTCTCTGCTCAGAGTGATCGAGGAGGCTGTGGGCAATGTGTCCCCCGAGTCCCTGGGCCCTCCTTTCCCTCCTCACCTCCCCCTTTTGTAAACCCACTCATTCCATGGTTCCCGTGACCACCAGGCAGCCACCTTCTCCAGAGCCCCGCGGCAGGGAGGCTGGGGAGAGGGTGGCTGTGAGACCCTTGGAGGAGGGGGACGGCCAGCACCGAGAGGACAATGACGCCCAAGGCGATTGGTCTTCGGGAATAATTTACAGATGTCTACTGCCTTCTCCTCTGCCCCCCCCCCCCGAGCTAAAAAAGATAGGAACCCCTTACTGAACCCCAGGCTAGAAGCTGACCTAAGACCCGCTGGTGGCTTTGTTCTGATGGGTGTCCCTCTGCTGGCCCAAGACTGTCCGATCTGACCTTGCCCAGTTTGCTCACTGAGGGGCGTCCGGGGGGTTGGGGGGCGGGGGCGGGGGGAGAAGGCCGGGGCCGGGGAGGGCTCAGCGTGAGCCCAGGAGCTCCTTGAGAACCTCGCAGGTCCTCTTGTGCAGGACCTCACGCAGCTTCCGAACCCGCCGGCTGCTGGAGGCGCCCACGAAGCTGTCGGGCCTGAGCACGGCCATGCCGCCCTCCACCTCGCCCATGATGATGAGCGGCGCGGCGCCCGCCGTCACGTTGGGGCAGGGGCAGCTCCAGTCCACGTGCAGCAGGGTGACCTCCAGCGGCTCCCGGCCCAGGAACCGGAGGCCCATCTTCTCGTCCTTGAGCACCTCGTCCACAGGCGACCAGGGCGCGGCCCTGCGTCGGGCTCCTCGGTCAGCTCGGACACCCGGCCCAGGATGACGAAGTCGCTGCGGCAGAAGCTGGTCACGAGCTTCTGCCTGGGCTTGCAGGCCGGGCAGCGCTGGCTGCCCCAGGGGAAGGGGCAGGACTCCTCGCAGGCCTCGCGGCTCTCGAAGTTGTTGCCGTTGCCCTCGCAGCCGCCGTAGACGAAGGACTGGCACTGGCCCGCCTGGCGGTTGTAGGCCCAGCGCGGGGCGTAGGCCTTGCAGGGCCCCTGCAGGGCGGGCAGGCTGCAGGCGGCCAGCGGCCCCCGCACGCAGGCCCGCACGCAGGCCTCGTAGGTGTCGAAGTGGTTGCGGCCGCCGTGGCAGTGGCCGAAGGTGGAGGTGAGGCAGTTGTTGGCCTGGGCGTCGAAGTGCCAGCGGGTCTGCTCCTCCCCGCAGTCCTCGCCGTCGGGGGGCTGCAGGCACTCGGCCGCGGGGAAGGCGGTGCCGTTGGGGCCGCTCTCGGCCGCCGCCGCCTGGCCGCCCCGGACCACGGACAGCGGGAAGTCGGCGCGCAGGACCCCCGCGGCGTTGCGGGCGGTGCAGGTGTAGATGCCCGCGTCCCGCAGCTGGGCGTTGTAGATGACCAGCTGCGCGATGTTGGTGACCACCACGTTCCCGCGCACGTGGTTGGGCCCCATGACCACGTTCTCCCGGTCCTCCAGCTGCTTCTCCCAGGTGACCTCGGGCCGGGGCCGGCCCACCACGTCGCACAGGAAGCTCACGGTCTCGCCCACAGTCACCGACTGGTGCGCGGGGCGGCTGAGCAGCGCGGGGGCCGCGGCGTCCCGCCCGGGGGTCTCGGGGGAGGCGGTGGTGGGCCGCGCGGTGGTGCCGGGCGGCGGCGGGCTGGTGTGGGGCCAGGTGAAGTGGTAGCGGCAGGTGACCACGGCCAGCGTGATGCCCCGCAAGCAGGCCTCGGCGTCCATGTAGCAGCGGTTGTAGTAGGTGAGGCCGTCCGAGGCGCAGGTGAAGCTGGGCTCCTTCTCGCAGCGGTCCCGGCACTTGCACACGGGCTGGCCGTCCCAGACGTCGCACTCGGAGCCCTGCTGCAGGCACATGAAGTGGTCGCACGTGGCCTCGGTGGGCATGCCCACCGGCCCCTTCTTGCCCTTCACGTCCATGTAGCGGGCAGCCACGCAGCTCCGGGTCCCGCACACGTTGGGGCAGCACTTCTCGTAGGTCTCACACTCCTGGAGAGAGCCGGGGCGAGAGGCCTGAGCGAGCGGAGGGAAGAGAGGACGAGTGTCCCTGCCCTTCCCCTCCCCACGGTTTCTGTAGAGAGAACTAACAGGGGCTTATCTTTCTGATTTTAAAATATGTACTTTTTATTGATTTTCACAGAGAGGAAGGGAGAGGGATAGAGAGTCAGAAACATGGATGAGAGAGAAACATCGATCATCTGCTTCCTGCACGCTCCCTACTGGGGATCGAGCCCACAACCAAGGTACATGCCCTTGTCTGGAATCGAACCCGGGACCCTTCAGTCTGCCGGCTGATGCTCTATCCACTGAGCAAACTGGTTAGGGCTCTTATTTTATAAAAATACTAGGGGCCCAGTGCACAAAATTTGTGCACTGGGGGTGGGTGGTCCCTCAACCCAGCCTGCCCCCTCTCACATACTGGGAGCCCTCAGGGGATGTCCAACTGATGGCTCACCCCCAGCCTGCCCAAGCCATCGCCCTGCTCAGCTCAGCCCCGGCTGCCTGCGACCACCCGGCCCCGGGGGCGGGCACTTGCCGCCACTTCCCCTCACAGCGCCCGGGGGCTGGGCGCTTGCTGCCACTGCCATTTCATCTCCACCCCCGGGGCCTGGAGCTCATGCCACTTGGCCCTGCCCCTGCTCCTGATTGGCTGGTAGCATAGCCAATCAGGAGCTAAGGTAGGGTCAAATTTGCATGTTTCTCTTGTATTATATAGGATGTTTTTATTGATTTTTCTTAGAGAGAGGAAAGGAGAGGGAAAGAGACATAGAAACATCAGTGGCTGCCTCTTGTCCACCCCCTACTGCAGATCAAGCCCAAAACCCAGGCATGTGGCCTGACTGGGAATAGAACCGGGGGCCTCTCGGTTCATGGGACAACGTTTAACCCTCAGAGCCACAGCAGACAGGCAATGCGTGTTCCCCCATCCTAAGCAAGATGTTCTGCTGAGGACAGCTCGTGTGTGCAGAGCACCTGCCGTGTATTTGCCAGGCCAAGGACGTTTGCGTTTGTCAGCTCAGCCAAAGCTCCTCACCAGCCTCTGGGGTGGGCATGCCGTTAGCCCCACCTCACAGGTGATGACCCCCGGGCCACAGTGAGATCAGGCGGCACACCCCGGGTCGTGTGGGCAGAGGCCGGCCACACCCCTCTTCCTGCAGGTGGACAGAGGGGAGCGAGCGCACAGCCTCGGAGCCGCAACACCGCGTGCACAGGGCGCGTGCTGGGGAAGGGTGGCCGGCTTGGGGGGGGGGGGTGTTCTAAAGTGAGGTTTCATCTTCCGTGTCACACGCATCGTCTGGCAACCGACCACAGATGCGGGCTGGGCGGGAACACACGCCTCTTGGTCTTTTTCCCCCTTTGGGGGAAGGGAGCCCTGGCCGATAGGAGAGGTCACACCAAACGCCGGGAAGGGAAAGGGGGCCCGAGGTTCGAGGCTGGCTGCACCGGCCTTGGGAGCAGCGGCTCCGCTGAGAGGCCCCACTCGTCCAAAGCCGAGAGGAAGGGCGGGCGGGGCAGGCCCAGGACGCCAGGTCTGTGCCAGACCCGGTGCCCGCTCCCAACGCGGGGGACGTCTCTGGGGAGATTAACCAGGGGAACAGCCCCCTAGGATGGCAAAGGTCAGCACGGCCGCGGGGGCTTACACGACTAATTCCCTCCGAGTCTCCGCGGAGCCGCCTTCGGCATTCACTCCCGGTTTAATTCCTAGAAATGAGCAGCGAGCTGGCGGCCGACAAAAAGCCTCAGGTGGTGTTTTCGACAACAACACTCGTACCCACTGGGCGGCGGGCGCGGCTCCCAGGCCTCCGCCCGGGTGGCAGCTCAGCGAACGGCTCCTCACGAGGGCTCGCGGCTTCTGACATTCCGCATCGGCTAAGAGGGGGCGCCCACCGGGCTGGGCTGGGGCGTGTTTACAGTTTTCCCTCCCGGCTCAGAATGGGGACTTTGTTTCCCAGCCCTGGCCTGGCATAGGCTTCGGGGCCGTGCTGGGGGTGCCTGGGGCCGGGGCTGGGCAGACCTCGGAGGTGGGGTCTGGGGGAGAAAGGCCCGCCGGGGGATGGAGCACGGAGAGCCGGCCCCTCGGCCAGAGCGTTCTTCCGTCCCCTGCGGGACCCAGGTCCCTAACAGCGGGGGCCCCAGGCACCTCGGGGAGGGCGTTTTGGGCACGAGGAACCCAGAGGGGACCCTTAGAACACTTTTCCTGAAGAGCCCAGGACAGACCCACAGGCCACTGCGTCTCCAGCCACACAGGCGTCTCCTTCCCCAGACACACGACGTCGGCCAGTCTCCCGTCCCCAAGCCCCACCCCACGGATCGGGCCAGTCTGTGCCAGTGAAACAGGCTTCCCTGCAGATGGGGCCAACTGAGGGGGTGGCCCCATCCAGATGGGACCGCCCTGGCCCCCCAACCCATCCTGAACCCCCTTCCCATCTGCACCGCCGCTGCTGAGGCAGCATCCGCCGGAGAAGCCTGAGAATGGTCTCCCCCCACAAGCCTCCCCACAGGCGCTGAGGCCGAGCCCCCCTCCAGGTGGTCCTGGGCTCGCCCGTGGGCGGTTGGCAGAGGGAGCACCAGGGTCTCCTGTTCCCTGGTGATGCCCAGCCCTGAGCCCCAGGAGCTGACCAGACCGACAGGAAGTGCCTCTGCCAGGCAGGAGCCAGGCCCCAGCAGGCCCCGGACTCCAGGAAAGCGGCAGGAGTGGCCCTGGGACCAGGAGCTGGGAGAGAATCCCCCTCGGACCAGGCCTGCCCTGCGCGCCGCGGGGCGCTCTGCTGAGAGCAGAGGGGAGGCCCCAGAGATCCGGCGGACGAAGCCGCGTCCACTTCCTCCCCAGAGCCTGCTCGGGGCCGTGCCCGTCCTTCTCCTTGTCGGCCCGTCTGCCCTCAGCGCCGGGGTCTGAGCCCCCGGGAGGTGGTCGGGGGGCCGGAGGCAGCCTCAGCGTTGCTGCCAGACAGAGGGGGGTCCCAAGCCCCTCCCTGTCCCGAGTGTCTGCTCTCGCCTGTCCGCGGGCCGCTGACACCTGCGCCCGGCAGAGCCCTGGCTCAGAGCCGCCCTGGCAAACACGAGAACAGGAACCCGGGGTTCCCAGTCCCTGATGAACTTGAACATCACAATCACCTCTTCTTCTGGGCCTCAGAGTTAGACAGACACCCTGTCTATCACCCTGGGGCCTGCGTGACTTCGGGTTCCTGGGCCCCGCAGGGCACCCCTGAGCCGTCCCCACCCACGGCTCCCCCCCTCCCTCATGACACACCTGTGCGGCCCGCCTCCCGCTCCCGGATCCCACTCACCTGGTCCGTCTCGCACTCCCGCTTGCAGGTGCTCTGGGCGTCCACCCAGAGGTTGGGGTTCATGTCGTTGGGGCAGATGCCTGCGTGGGAGTAGCGGATGGGCGGCAGCGCCAGGCCTCCGGGGGGCACCCCGAGCAGCAGCAGCAGCAGCACGGCCACCTGCCCCCCGCGGGAGCAGACCCGGCGGCCTCCCAGGGCCCACATGGTGCGCTCTGCGGCGGCCGCAGGCCTCCCGGTGACGCTGCCAGGGGCCGGCTCCCCCGCAGGGCTGCGGACACCTGCCCTCACCCCCACCCCGCAGGCTGCGTCCTCGTCGGTCAGGCTGCCTCCCGCCGGTCGGTGGAGCCCGCTGAGCTGTGCGGCTTCAGAAGGAAGAAAGGTCTTTTGCAAGGAACCCCCCTCTGCTGAGCGAGCAGGGAGGGGAGCCCCAGCGG